>JAUCMS010038049.1:0-16218 GCA_032357445.1 Enteromius radiatus
ATGATTTTATGTGACAAAAATATTGTTCAAAGTTTGTTTAATACATTTATAAAAATCAATTGTAAAACCATTTATTATTATTTTATTTATTTGTAATTTTTATTTATTTATTTATTTATTTACATTGTCAGCATCACGGGCCGCATTTGCATTTGTGACGGGCCGCATGTTGAGAACCAGTGTTTTAAACAATATTATTTGCATAATACCACACTCAAAAAGTTGGTATTCATTTAAAAGGCACTAATATGCACCCTTTAGGGGTAAAAAAAAAAAAAAAAGTCCAAAATATGTCCCTTCTTAAAAGGTACCTTTTGAACTTTTTGAGCTTTTGAACATTTTTTTTTTTTTTATCAGATCCACTAGTCCACTTTTTAAGAAAACTGCTTTTTCACAAGTGCCTGCACTGCACATCTTAAATTAAAAACATTAGAAACCCTCTTTATTTAATCTCTCATCCGATGTCTTTTAGCTTTATAGCTTGGTAGGTTTTAATTTTAAGCCCAATAAATAACTATTGATTTTTGTCATTTTTCTTAAACTCAGCTCCTCGGCTACTGTAGGGCCGAGAGGACAGAATATTCGATGAGCTGAAATCAGCCGCTTCGCTACGAGCCAGGGAAGTGCACGTGAGTCCTCCGACCACCTGGGAAATCACTCTTCAGGCATCTATAGACTCTCTCGCTTCAGTGCTTCATCTGAAGCAGGCAAGGCCAAGCAGATACAGGCAGGCCTCAGAGTGCACATTAGGACGACAAGACAGAGAGCTGCAGTGCAGTCGCTCTCTCACTGGTGAAGGTGAATGCATATTCATGTGCTGTTGCCAGGATCAGGAAGTTGAGGAGTGGAGGATGGGGCTGGGAGCCAGCATGGTGGCAGTCGTCAGGAGCAAAGCTTGTCTCTAGATGGATATCACAGTGATGAAAGATGAAGTGCAAGCAGCCATCCGAAACTAACAGACAGGCTGAACGCTGAGTGCAAAGCTGCCAATGCCCAAGCTTTCACACACACTCACATAAACCCATAAACACACTCACACTCCCAATGTGTTGTGTTTCTTTCATTTTTGGCCTTACCACCACCCACATGCACTCAACTAACTTAAAAGTTCAGCTTAAACTCGGCTAGTTCATTTGCTCCTTCATCAAAATCAGAGGCAGACATGTTAATGAGCAGAAACCAGACCCAATGTTTATTAATCATCTCTCTGAAGACTCTCTCAACCACAATCTGCCTGATGACCGTATTCAGCGTACTATTATACTTAAAGGTTATTTCATTTCACAGTCTCCAGTGATTGGGGTGTGAGAATGCAATATCATGATGAAACGCCTTTGAAACTCATCACATACTTTAAAAACTACTTCCCTTCATTTAATGAGAGGAAAAATATATATATATTAGGACAGTTTGCTACAATTTCCATCTTTCCACAAATTTCCAGTTTCTGCAAAAAAAAAAGTTTGCTGATTTAAGCTAGTTTACCTGGTCTACCGGTCCAGCCAAGCTAGTTTGCTTAGCTCAGACAACCTGCTTTTCTGCTGGTCTATAGCTGATCTCTTAGCTGACTGGTTTTCAGTTGGTATTATTCTTAGCTGCTTTTCTAGCCTGGCCAAGCTGGTATTCAGCTGTTACTACCTATTATTAACTGGTCTAGTTAATATCCCATTCTGACCATACTGGTTTTCAGCAGATCCTAACAATTTTAAACTGGTCTAGCTACTTTTGGCTTGGCCAAACCTTTCTGCTGTTCTTAGCTGCTTTAAACTGTTATTGCCTGTTTTCCTAGCTAGTTAGGTTTTCAGCTAGACCTAAACTGTTCCAGCTAACCTCAAAATAGCTTTACTGTTCATCATAGTTGTGCTAAACCGGCCAAGTTACTCAGTTTGCCTAGCCAAGCTGGTTTTCAGCTTGTCCTAGCTAGTGAGCTAAGCTAGTGATCGCCTCGGTTACGTATGTAACCCTCGTTCCCTCGTTCCAACTGAAAGGTAACTAGTTTCCTTCATTTAATGAAAGGAACAAATTTTCACATTGACACAGTTTCAAAATCTTGGCTGAAAAAGTTTCTCTGATTGGTTTACCAGTCTACCCAAGCTTCCAGTTTATAAGCCTTTTATTTTTTTTACTGTCTCAGCAGGGATACATTTTGTATTTTTATGACACATCTTTACTACACTCTAGTTGACCTTAATGAATTGATAAATTATTAAACCCCTCTCAATTCTCCATCTCATACAGTTCAAGGGCAAATGCATTTGAACTCTTTCATGCTGCGTTATCATTCCTAAAGGATTAAGAAGCAAATTACGACCAGCACAACATGAGTGGCCTGGAAGGGCAGTGTAAGGCATGCAAACGCACACACACGCGCACACCGACTGCAAATCTGCCTAGCTCAGGGTGAGAATCCGGAAACCCATCCATGACCCCCGCCTCCTCTGTTTTTTAAGAAAATTGCGCTTCCAGGACACGCACGCTGGGGAAGATGCAGTAATTTGATTCAGCATGGCTAAGGGATGTAATCTTAATTAATTTCACTATGTTATTTAATTAAAACCTGTGCATGAGTGAAATAAATCTGCTGATGGTAATTATTTGCAAATGATCTCGCAAGCAGATTCAGAGAGGCCCAGATGATATGAAAATCGGAGGAGGCTGTTGCCAAACATGTCTCTCACAGGTTAGCACTGTTGTGTTTGTGTTCTGTCTGAAGTATCATAACACAGCACAATCGTCTCTAAGAATAAACATGTAGAAATATAACATTATACATACACAAATGAATAAAACAGAACCTAAAAAGGCACAGCAGCGAAAACCTCATGGTCCTTAAAAAAAAAAAATCATGCTGAAGGACAACAAGCAGTGCTTTTTTTCCATCGCATTTGATAACTTTGCAAGTGACCAATCACCTGAGAGCTCAATTACCTCACCCGCTGACCTGCAGATCAACCAATCACACTGTGCTGTCAAACCCCTGGTCGCCAGAACATTAGCTCAGTGTTTTAATAAAGCATTGCTCAAAACACCCACAGGCAGCTTTGAATACCCCCTCCTTTCCCACCTTTATATTTGCAGACCAAAACACACGTTTTCTTCATGTCAGCAGCCTACAGATGAGCATATCGCATTTGATTTGTGAAACTGATCCGTGCACATGTGACTGTGAGATTAGATAAATTCATTCTATTAACAACAGCCCACTGACTAATCAAATATCATGTGCGCATTTGTGTATATTATGTTTTTTAGCAGCAAAGAGGTGTCCCGCAGGGATCGTTCTTCTTCAGTTACTGAAAGTTTTAGAGGAAATGACTGGCTTGATAAAATCACCATCGTTGTGGATACAGGATCTGGCTGGTTTTCTTTTAGAAGCAGAGCTGAGCTGGTTTGCGTTTCTCTTTCTTGGATTTATTTACGCTGGATAGCTGCACACAAGTGGCACACTAAAAAAACAAAGGGCAAGCGGTCAGAACATATCTGTTCAAATTTTTATACTGCAATGACAATACATTTGATTAGTGTGACATTGATTAACTCCTCTGCCTTCATATTTCCATGACTTTGCAAAAGCAGGAACAGTCGATTCAGCACATTGCACATCTCCGGTAAAGCTCATGGGGAATTTAAGGGCTACATTTGTAAACTATGTTAGTTAGAAGTTTCTGGAACGTTACACAAGACTGACCTCGATCTGAAATATACAACATTTCTCTCTTGCTTGGGCTGAACTGAAAGTTTATTTTATAGTTATTATAATTATGTATTTTATAAATGTAGTTTTTATTTTTCTATTTTAAATGTATCTTTAGTGTGTTGTTGTGGGTTTTTTTTTTACTTTTTTAAACTTAATTTCTTAATTTAAACAATTTTAATGTAGTATTTTAAATGTTATTTATTTTTGTTGTTATTTAGGAACTGGTGAGATTTTTTTCATTTGTGTTATCTTTTATATTAATAAATGTTTAAGTGCAATGTATATTTATGTATACACACACATACAAAAAACAACTAAAGATCTAAACTCAGATTGAGGTCAGTCTTGTGTAGCATTTCCAGAAACATTTAAGTAACATACAAATACATATATATATACACACACACACACACAAGTAAATATATAAAGTAACATCGTTACAGTACATTTCTCAGTTTAGTGCTATTGCTAAACAAATGCAGGTTTTATAAAAATTTGTGATATTTTCTTTTTCTTTTCTTTTTATGAGCCCATGGCATATTGAAGATATATATATATATATATATATATATATATACACTACTTAGATATCTAACTTTACTTTGAGTTTTTCCCAGTCATGGTAGCTATTATTTTATTTAATAAAAAATGTTTTCTTTTGGTTTCTATTAACCATAATAAGACTGAAGTGAAGCTTGTCGAATTCTTGTCAAAGTCTCGTTCTCTATGACCCAAGCTGTGTCACATAAACACATCTCTATAGTTTGGCCATCCGTATAATCACACCAAGCCTAGTCTGAACTCAGTTTGGCCTGAAGACATCGCTGAGCTTCCTCCTTCATTGGATCCAATCCATCATGCCTTCAAGTCCTCTGACCTGCTGCTTGGGTCTGCCATTTCATAAACACAACTGGACTTTGTTAAGAGCTGGCTGCTGCAACTAACTCGCTCTGAAACTTGAAGAAGGGAAATTCACCACGAGTCGAATTCCTGCAGCTGGGGACATTTAATTCCTATTTATGTTTTGCCAATTTTCTAAATTCTTGGGATGCATCCAGTGGGATCACTCATCTATGATTTATCATTACTGAATCTTCTTAACCCCTGATTCAGGTCAGTTTGAAATCTAGGTGTCCGGTTTTGTTCAGAGAAGCGGGAGAGTTGGTCTCGGACCCAACTAAATTCTGGCACACAGATGTTTGTTTGCTTCTGTGAAACCTTCCACTGGTCTCAGTCAAAAGTGCCATTGCAGTTATGATTAATGTTACATGCCTGACAAACTGAGCAACTACTGGAAATATGAACATGTTTCATTGATTTAAAACAGAGAAGACAGAGTGACAGCGAGAATTAATGACCTACGGTTTTTGCACATTATTTGTTTATGAGAATCAAAATTTTGGACCATGAGCTCTATAAAGCTGAGTGACGGTTTGTTTTGAGAAAGTAAAAAGGAACAGAGAAGATTGGGTCAGGTATCAGATTAATATCACAGGAGCTTGAAACCTATTCAATATCAGGTTCATGTGTCTCACCACGAGAGGATGAATGCTAATCTCCAATCCCTGCAGTTTTACACAAAAGCTAATCCCCATCCAATATCACATACTGTATATCATTTCAAAGCATATGGCTGAATTATCTCATACATATTTCACAGCTTCAGTTCAGCATAAATGGTTGATTACCCTTTTATATTACGTTGTAGGAGTACATCCTGATGTTTTTACCTTGTTCACAGATGAGCTAAGAGTGGCTACCGCACTAAACGGTGGCACATTAGAGAGAGTTGCAACACTTTGTTTTAATGTCAGTTTAAATCATTTTGGTTATTGCTTATTTTCCTACATTGTAAGCTTAATTTTAAGTACAATATTGCTGTCATTACAGGGTTAAAGGGATATTTTACTCATCCTCAAGGTGTCTCAAACCTGAGTGAGTTTCTTTTCTTTTTTTCCCCTGTTGAACTCAAAAAAAAAGATATTTTAAAGAACATGGATGACCAAATATTTGATGGTTCCAAGTCAAATTCATAGTATGGAGAAAAAAATACTATGGAAGTCAATGGGGATCATGAACTTATATATATATATATATAATTATTCATTTAATTTTTATAACATCCTCAGTTAATATATCCCCCTTATTCCTCCCTATTTGGTTTGGTCATTTTAATAAAGAAAAAAAAAATATATAAAATAAGGCATTTTGTTTTAAAACATGTTATTTTAGTGTTATTTCTATACCATTATTTATGCTTATCAATATTATCATTTATTATTTATTAGCAATTTATTAATATTTTTTGACTGCTTCTATAGCTTTATTATTATTTTTTATCTATTTTAGTTTTAGTCATTTATTAGTTGCTCGCTAAGCAATCTTTCAACTGAATATGCAATAACCCTATCTTGTCACTCTCCCAAGTTAATGGGGAACAATGTATGACAACAGTTTACTAAAACAGGGAATGAGTTCAATTCATGGTCACAATAGATATATTTTTGTCTGCATGTCATGTACAGGGCTCCATATATTTCTGTGCTTACGTGGTTAAAGTGAGGGTATTATTCAGGCCTCCCCTCCTAAAATGCACTAAATACACACTACTGCTGGCCTGATTAGGTCAGGGACAGAGAGAGAGCATTGTGGGTGTGTCTTGCAGTCAGAGAAGGGCTCACTCTCTGATTGCTGGATTGCCCTGGAGCACACGATCCCTCCTACACCAACGAGGACCCCTAAGTACTGATCACGAGCAGCTGGTGGAGAGAGAGAGCTTTACAGATAGCCAGTATCAGGCTGTCTGGCATTTTCTTCACTGCTTCTCTGGGAAAACAAAACCACCATACAAGTTTGGCATTTCAACACATTTTAAATCCGTTTTGAATCCTTAGGCTCAGCTACTAGAAAATAGTTCTGCTGCCCAGCTCATTTAAAACACATTTTGTAGGTTTCTGAGCTTTGGCATCATGCCGTAGAGCCCGGGTCCTCTGTGTCACCTGCTGTAGGGCAGCTCTTAACACTGCAGCATCTGTGCACCGTGGCCTCCAGCCTTCCAGCCCCACAGGCCTGCAGGCTGACGGATCCTGTGTGTGTTAATGATGAGTCCGGCACCACAGCTACAGCTGGAGGACTGTAAGGGGGATATGAGAGGTCTTAGCTGGGGTCAGGCCAGCACAGGTGACCACTGTCACAGCCAGCAGCACACAGGTGGGAATGAGGAGCACTGGCTTGTCCGTATGCATTTTGATCAGTAACTTCACTGTCCCTGTAGTAAGGCAGATAATTGTATTGAGTTAAATGCATCTTAAACATTAAACATAAGTACACATTTCTACAGATGACATTTCAGTTACAGTACATCGTATGTGAAGGACAGCTTCAAGACTTAAGACTAAAGTCCGAAATTGTCATTCAAAATTTTAACACATAAAAAAATAAATATAGCCTCGTTGTGTCTGCCTCCAAAAAAAAAGATCAGGTTTGATTTTCTGCATTTCGCATCTGTTTCACATTTTGATAGGAAAAGATGACGAACATTAAAAAAAAAAAAAAAAAACCTGCATATGGAAGTATCAGTCTCTGTGTACAATGACCTTTATTTTGAATTGGCAAAATATTAATTTCCAGTTAAAAATGTACATTATAAGAATGTACATTATAAGAAATTATAATGATTTATAGACTAACAGTCTTTGTGTGAGAGTATACAACAATACTGTGAGCGAAATAGCTCAGAATTACTGTAATTCTGTACCAGTACGTACCGTCCCACTAATGACCCAGCACTGCTTATGACCCTCTCTGTGCAGGAAGTTCATGCTGACATCGTTGTGTGAGGTATGTTTTGGGAATTTGATTTGTTGGCTTGGACAGGCTTTCCTTCAAAGACCCCAGAGTGACCTCTCTTGACCCAAGCGTGGCCCCTAGGGGTACGATCACTGCAGCATTTCAATCAGCAAAACATGCAGAAGTCTGAAGGACAGTGGAGTGTGTTTGTGTGTGTAAGTGATACCTATACAACCCACATCTCTCAGCACTATCCCACAGGCCATTAGTATTGTTTTGAACCCCATGCCCAAAACATGTAATAATAGACAGGTTAGTGAAGGCTAGCATAGGCACTCCTGTCAGCTGAATTAATGAACACTATTTCTTTGGACACAGGGGATGACATATCTGAACTGGCAGACATATTTGAAGACTGCGACAATGAAGCTGTGCCTTGATAACTAGAAGTCATATTATATTGTTACCGTATAAACATTCACTGTCACTAAAAGCAGCAGCCTGTCTCTGACACTAAACATGTCATTTATAACCTTTTGCCTTTAGACAGAACGCAAGCAAGGCTGTCCGTGTTTCCCTGCTCTCACCATTCTTATCTCCCGCTCTTCTTAATTATTTCAAAGAATTAGGCTGGACAGACTTCATTTAAAACTTTGCTACAATTTAAGTGGATTTGGGTTTTACTGATGCAGACTTTCCAGTCTGGCAAAGTGCTTTGAGACAAAGTACTTTCATTTTCTTAGCGTCTTTTTATCTAAAAATACTGGGAATGACTCATAGGGCCAAAATTAATAATTTATTTGCAGATACATTTTCAAATTTCCAGATGAAAGTTGGTGGAATGAAAAGTTGTTGATCCATTTGTAAACCATTAAATATTTATCTGGACTTTATCCTTATGATAATAACTATTATTGGCTGCCCTGCCTGCTTTTAATGGAATAGCGCACCCAAAAATGAAAGTTTGCTGGAAATTAAGCATTACGTGATTTGCTAATGGGTGCCATCAGAACGAGAGTTCCAGTCCATTATTTAATGTCTTGTGAAGGGAAAAGCTGCATGTCTGTAATACAGAAATTCATATTTTAACTCCAAACCACTGTTTTCAGCTATATCCAGTGCTATACAGCATGCTTTTTCTAGACAAAAAAGGAGAGAAAAATGCACAAATCACAAACTAAACCGCTCTAAACAAATATGTTTAGAGAACAGAGAATACACTTTTTCCAACCTGGTCTCATAAAAGTACCTCTGTGCAGTTTTTGTCAAGCTCCTCGTTTCTTAAGAAGGCCCCCTCCATACTCCATAGTAAACCCACAGATATTAGGCTGGATATGTGTGATGCTAACATTCAAAAGCGCCAGTTTTCAAATCTCTCAGCATATAACTATTGTTCTAAAGTCATAACACAATATTCTTGTAGTAATTGTGCAAAAATTACACTTTATTATTCAAAACTCAAAAATGTGTACCACCTAGTGTTCATATATTTTGGAAACTGCAGTAATATGTAATTATTGGTAGGTATTTGGTGTCCCACTAAAAAGTGCACCACGGTACATTTATACCATAAAACCAAGTAGACTTTTTCAATGGTGAAAGTGTTATTATGGATTATAAAGTGGTATTTTGGCCAGAGGTTATGGTCTATTTTCACTTCACATGACATTAATTGAACACTTTGTGAATTACTGTGATGTTTTTATCAGATTTAAATGGTAGTCACTGCAGAGGATTCATTTGTAAGCAAATGATATGCTACATTTCTCCAAATCTTTTGAAGAATAAAAAACATCTACATCATAGATGGCCTGAGGCTGAATACATTTTCAGCAAATTTTATTTTTAAAAATTATATTCCTTGAACAGACTAGCAGTAGATTGGTGCACTGGATGAAGCGATACTTCAGAGTCTTTGCTAGAAGGCTAGAATAGAGACAGAGAGAAGTTTAGTGACGGATCCTCCATGCACTGAATACACTCATCGATATGTCATTACACAATGGTGAGAAAGAATGTGGTTTAATGAAGAGTTTTTGTGATCCGATTGGTTGGTAATAGCACTGGCTTTATTGTGCTCTGTATACTGAACAGATATTTTGCTACCAGCTCGCTATGCTGGATTATTAACTGTCAAATGCAGTATATATTTGTGACCATGTGTGAATGTGTCAAGGGAGAGATGTCATTTTGCCTTCTAAAGCACTGCAGCATGCATAATGTCTTCAAATTTACTGCCACTTTATGCCTTACCAAAGTATATCTTACCCTTAGTGAATTAGACTTTAAAAAGTGTTGTTTATATGCTATTTTATTACATGAAAAAGAATGTATGTACATATTTATTTATTTCCAGGACACTCTAAATTGCTTGTCCCATTAATATATTGAATCATCAGCAACAACAATAACTGCTAAACCACAACATAATTATATTCGAAAGACTTAATATTAATTAATTACAACAAGGGCATTAATGTAGTCCGTGACAAAGTTTGTAATATACTAAACCAAATAACAATTATTATTGTTAATTATTTTCTCAGCAAGTATTTTGGCTCAAATGCAAATTCTCAGTGTTGCACTCATTAGGGTAGTCCACTAAGAGCCATTGTGTGTTTTCTTGGCTTCAAGTCAATTTGGATATGTGGTGCAGAAATTGCTGAGGTTTAAAAAGGAATTAATAGGTGGGATAAGCTACTTCTTTTGTGGAAAAGGCAATTCCGAACACAAAAGAGTGAAAGTAACGTGGCATTTTGAAGATAAGAAACCAGGCACAGGTTACAGATTCATGTGCATGTGTAAAATCACAGTTTCTAGTCATTTTGACGAGATGTGGATGTGATTTTGGCTCTAGTTCTCTCAGTGTAGAAATGTCACCAGGGTTTTGTTGAGCTCCAGCACAATGAAAGAAACATTCTTGCACAATTAGTGTTTTTTTTTTAGAAAGTGGTTTTAAACTAAACTACAGGATTACTGGCAGAGCGCAATTCAGTCTATGAATGCTAACAAAACCAAAATAAAAAATAAAGTACTGGTACGAATGCAAACAATACATGCAAAGTATGCTCAGGCCAGGAAAAAAAAAAAAAAAAACACACCAGACATAAACAGGGTGGCATGTCCAGCTGTGTTTTATTTATGGCCCGCCCTCTAAACCCTTAGTGCCATGTGAAATAACTCATTAAAGCAGAAAGAAAAGATTTCTCAGTCTCTGTTTTGTAGACTTTCACCAGTTTAGTCAAACGGGTCGACATTTTAGCTGTGAGACTTTTGGGAAAGTCTTCAGAGATAAGTATTTGGGTATAAATTGTGTGTCTGGGTTTTGTGTAAACCATGTTGAATTTGTCCGTGAAATGACTGTTATGGTTTGTTATTCCTGAATAGATCAGTCTGGCATGTGCTTATCTCAAGCCAACAAATTCCCTCGCTTTTCATGAATATACATCAAGCCAGAAATCTGGACACACAAGCACCTCCACCAGTCTGGCCTTCGGTAAACTCTCCCTGCAGCTTTCATCAGTCACTCCACATTGTGTGAAGGCCATGAAATGAAGCAGTTGGCCTTCCTATTTAAGTAAATAATCTTTTCAAATTAAACAATAGGAAGCTGAGGTCATGTAACATCAGAGAATGTAAATAAACGCATACCTGACTGTTTAGGAGTGAATTCCATAAATTGTCCACCCACTCACGTTGCCTGAGACCCGCATTTGGTGAAATGTAATTATTGGAAACACTAGTTTAATCTAATGCAGATTTTTGAATAATAGTACAGAAATGGCAAACTTCTCCTCAGAAGAATGAATGAACGAATGAATGGATATTGCAAAATATTAATGAGAAAAAAATGCATTTGCAGCATGTGAAAATGTAGAGACAGTATTACATCCTGGATAATAATGCTCCCTTACAGCATGAAAAGAACACGGTATCTTTTTTTTTTTGTGCAAATCCCAGTTTGATTCAATTTCTTCTATATTTTTTGTCCAACTCAGCATGTGTGTATACTTGCTGTAGTCAGGATACTAATAGAAAGGTAATAAAACATAAATAACGAAAAAATAATACATATAAAGTGTATACGAAATCATATAAAATTACACTACTTAAGCAAGTGTGTGTGATTTCGACTGAATCTTTTGAGTAGTGCTTTATACAAAGCAGCCAAGAGTCTCTTCGGTTAAAGTCCACATCTTTGAGTTTACATCTATTCCATCTGTTTGCTTTCATTTTCTACCAGAGCTTAGAAAAAGCAGGAATTTTCCTGTGCGTTTAGTTCTGCTAGTTACTGTCAAAGGACAAATCATACAAGCCCACCTGGAATGCTTTCATAATCTTTCCAACTGTTTAAAAATTTCCAAGTCAAAGCATTTTTCGTGCACAGATTAGTCAGCGTATAGACAAATTCTGCAAGTCTGATTTGCATTACTCTAAAAATATATTTATACGGCCTTTAAACAAAGCCATATAAAGTTTGTGATCTCTTTGAGTTTGGATTCCAGCAACCTGTCATTATCCAATTTATTCAATTAAAACGGCAGAGATCTATTACCTTCAGAGCACAGGTCATGGTCGACTTGAAAGTGGATCAATGTAGTCAACATTCTAGGCCGGGAAAATTTGGGGTTGAGAAATGGTGGCATAATATCTCTGCAGCACAGTTCAGTGCTTATTTCATTAAATGTCTCACGAGTCTAGAAAAAGACTAATGGTAGACAGCACGTTGGAGGTGGTGGCCAAGCATTTTTTTAATAATCTTAAAAGGCATATTGACAGAGATTTGGAGAAAATGATTAGCGTCATGGTGCAGTGGTTCCTGATTCAGGGGGAGTTTGACTCAGATCAGTAGTCATGAAACAGCATACAGTAGGTAAAAACAAAACAAAACAATGACTTACTACTGTACATCCAGCGAGATTCTGAAGTGCGTATCTGATGTATCAACCTGATCTCACAGCAATTCGTACATATTTTACGAGGTGGCTAATTCATACAACCTCACTCGTACGAATTCATACGATTTACTCTAAATCGTATGTATTTTACGAGATGCCAATTCGTATGAATTTGTACGAATGACCTAAACATAACCCCGCCCCTAAACCTACCCATCACGTGGTTTTAGACAAGTGAGGTCGTACGAATTAGTACGAATTGGCATAAATTTGGCACCTCGTACGAATATGTACGAATTGCTCGTGAGACTGTGTTGGATGTACACTTTATGAGTGACAACTTTATACACGTGTAATATTTTGAAATTACATTTATACTACACACATTCATACTAGACATGCTATTTGTTGTTTTATAAATCTTATCATGGGGCATTTAATTGCAATAAATAAAAATATGATATTATGATTCCATATCAAATTTAAATGTTCATTTTTAATTCCTATAATATTTTACATCTACTGTATGTTAACTTTGCCATCATCTAATTTTTTAGAAGAAAAATAAATAATAAAAAATTAATAACACTGGTAAATCTGAGATTTCTAATCTGCAATTTGAGAATTATCAAATTATAAATTGAATATGCTTTTTTAAAAACTTCATAACATTGTTATACCTGCTCACTTAAGCATTTGAAATGAAATGAGCATTTGAAAAATATAAACAGTAACTCAGACATTTATCAAGTAGCATTAGGTGATAATTATTTTAATTGTAATTGTTGTGTAATTTAGACATAATATATATATATAACAGAAATGATCAAATATACCTTTTAATAATAGATTTTAGACTAGAAAGGGATAGTTCACCCAAAAATGAAGAATTGTTAAACCAAAAATAAAGCCATCTGGTTTTTTGTTATCTCTGTGCACAAAAAGTATTCTCCTAGCTTCATAAAATATAGACTGAACCACTGATATCACATGGACTTGGACTTTTTTTATCAAAGTCCTTACTACCTTTCTATGCCTTGAATGTGGTGTAGTTGCATTGCTGTCTATAGAGGGTCAGAAAGCTCTTGAATTTCATTTAAAAATATCTTAATTTGTGTTCCGCCATGAGGGTGAGTAATTAATGACAGAATTTTCTTTTTTGGGTGAACTATCATTTTAAGTTTCCATTTCTTTTGCACACAATGATCTGTCAACTGATTGAACAGGAAAGCTTATTAGCAATCAACAGCACAGAGAACAGCTTCCAATTGTTTAATCACTACAGGAAGGAACAATTCATTATTGTTCCGATCATCCATTGCTAAACAAGGCTCATAATTTAGCAAAAGGTTTCTGTCGCCTGTTCCCATGAGGCTGTCTGATCAGTCGGTGATGAAAAGACTGTGGAGCAATATTACCTGGACTTGATTGGACTCAAAAAATCTTAAATGAGCTAGAACCAAATTTGTCATTTTTGGTGGAAACAATTTGATCAGTAGTGCAGAAATGTTTCTTTTGAAGTGCATTTCTCTCCTGATTTTGCGGATTTTGTTATCGGTGCAATTTTTAATCTATCCAATGTGATTTTAAAAGTACTTCGGCCAATCTGAGAAATGTCGTAGCATTCGTTCAGTTCTGCTGGGTTCAATGAGGTTTTACTGGCTGCCGGTTTGCGTGCTGAGACGCGAGTGAATTTGTACAGAAAATCTCTGATCGCCCATTGTCTTTCAAACTCCAGCCCTGACCCGCAATTCATGTCTCCATTTTTTATAAGACTAATGGACTCCAGGAGAAAGCAAACATCTTTCAGTTCATCCACCCCACTTTCGTCGTCTTGTTTTATTTACAGCTGTGTGTGACCTCTTAATGATAGCCATTGTTTTAGGTGGAAATCTGCAGGCTAGCGTGCAATAACAGCGGCTTTTCGAATCCATCAGCGGAGAGCTTTCTTCCCCTCTTCTTTCTGATTCAGCTTTTCCACAAGCCCAGGCTTAACCGCACATGGCTCACAGCCACTGGGCTTTCCAAAACACCCACAGGCAACCCAAAATGTCAGAGGGCCGCGGTCCCGACTGCGTATAACACAGCCCAAAAAAAACTGAGCAAACCCTGGAGGCCCATAATTCTAGAACGCAGCCTTATTGCTTTGGGACGGGTGATCCCAATGTGAGTCTCACAGGTTTGAGTAGATTCTGCGTTGGTTTAGTAGGATTTTATAATGTAACTCAAAGGCGTTGGATAATAAACAGCTGTCAAACCCATGAAATAAAGCCACAACATGCAGACTCCAGCTTTCAAGTTTCTAGTGTCTTTATAGAAAAGAGCTGTGAAGAAAATAAAGGCAGAAAAGCAGGCTTTTAACTCACACGTCCCGCATTTAGACTCATTCGGCTGTATGAGCTTGCCTTCTTAGACCTTTAAACAGGAACACCGGCTCCGTTTTTAATTTCACCCGCGTAACCTCGACGGCTTCCTCGCCACTCAAAGATGGCAGAATGCTAATTCAACTTTGCTCTCAGCCCTCTGAAACATTTTTCATCCTTTCTGTTCTTCACAGATGCTTTCAAAAGCATCTTCTAAACCTTCTAAGGAGTCATTGTTCTATTTCTCTCCCACTCAATCTGTCTACTGTGTGGTTTTGATATGTTTCTCTCTTCTTCCACCAAACGCATTTCAAGGAGGAGGATGGAGACACTGAGGATGGCCTTGGATGCAGAGTCTTTGTAGTGAGTCCAAGGCCCTCTTCTCTTCATCAGGAATTCGGCATTAGTGTGGGCTGCCCTTGCCTTTCTCGTCTGTCTTTCTGTCCTTTAACCCTTCCAGCTGGGGTTCAGTGGCTCCAAAGGACCCAGTACTTCACCCAGCCCGGCTATCGATCGCTATCACGCAGGACGGAGCGGGGGTTCAGCTCTCTCAGGTAAGCAGGGGGTTTAAAGAGCTTGTGTCGGAGAAACGAAAAGCGGGAAGGTCATCAAAGACCGGCCGTCTGGGCTGGAAGGCATGATATCTTGATTACAAAATCTCAAAGCTGAATGTTTCTATTGGAACATGTAGGAAGAGAGAGAGAGAATATGTAATGGGAAAATGTATGTGTTTATTGTTTATGTCTCTTCATTCGGTACATTTACAACATCAATCAGTGGATTTTATGGAGAGTTTAGACTCAATTCCAATACCAGAAAAGAAAAGAAAAATCTTTCACCTTAATTGCAACTGTTGCATCATTGTGCTGGAGTTAAAGCGTGTTTTTGTCAGAGTCAAATTCTCAGTTTAATAATATACATACTGTAGTGAGCACAGTTTTAGGCTCTGTGCTTGACTTCTAGATTATTGGCCTAAGATGCATTAAAAAAAGTCAATGATTTTGGATGGGATCTTTATCATAGGAACATGCAAAACACAATTTAATGCTGTATAGACATATTATTAAAGTAATGTTGATTACTATTAACTTACCTTGTTGTTGTGCCAAAACCATATGCTGTGATTTTTTTTTTTATGCAGCTGCATAAAAATTCTTTATTAATTCTTTAAAAAATATCTGATATATAATATGTAAAACTGATCATTTAAATATGTCTATTCGTTAAAATATATAATATAGAATACATTGTAAATAATTGTAAAACATGGAAATAGTTAACATAGTATGGCTGAAATTTTTTTTTTTGTCTAAATAAAGTCTAAAATGTTAATCTGTATATCACAGCATTATAACGTACAACCTGAAAATGTATATTTATTTTTAGATTTGCTAAATCTTATTGGGCCAGTTTCCCGTACAGGGATTAAGACTAGTCCTAGATTAAAATAAATGTTAAGAGCTGTATAAAC
>JAUCMS010038406.1:0-16178 GCA_032357445.1 Enteromius radiatus
TTTCATTGTGTTCTGTCTTTTGGATTACCCGTTGCTGATTTTTGCCTGTTTCCCGGATATTCTCTCTGTCTCTTCCCCTGGACTGATTTACGGTATTTGACCATTGCTTTGTCTACGTTTCTGCCTCTGTCACCACTGAATCTGTTGTACGACCCTTGCTATCCTGACCATGAGCTAATAAAACAGTTTTGCATTTGTACCTGAACGCCTCACGACCCCTTCATGACAACTTGTAGTGTGTTACCCCCCAACACTGGTAAGAGTAAGTACAAAGGAGTTAACAACATTTTATAGCAGGGCATGGTGAACTCTCTAAATTAAAAAAAAATACTTACTCGTTGTTTTGATCAGCTGGACGTGTCAGCCCAGCTCTCTAGCTGGCACTCCAGCAGCAAGCCATTTATGTGTGTTTTTCTGTTTTAATTCCTGGACTCACATTTGTTGTCATCCTGGACTCTCACTCATGGCTCTGTGTTTTTACGCATGTTCATTCATGTCTTTGCCCGGCTCATCTGTTACAATAGCAATTCATTGTCTAGCTCCACCCATTGACCCACCTGTTTCACCTGTATAAAACCCGGATCAACATGTCAACCTGTCCCTTGCCATTCGTGTTTTCATTGTGTTAAATGTAGTATTGGATTTATCGTTGCCGACCCTTGCTTCCCTTTGATTTTTCACCTTCGTCTCGCCCCACAGATTGTATATTGTTCTCGACCCTTGCCTGGACACTGACCATTCTCTCGCCCTGTCTTCACCATACCTGTTTGCCTCCTGTTTTGACCCTGCTTGTATCACTCTGCTCTTCATTAAAACAACCAGCGAATGAATCCGACTGCTTCCTCGCCTCTCTCTCGTTACACTCATGTAGACAGACCCTTATATACTCCTCTTAGCAGAGCAGTGGTTAGAATATTTGTATACATTTAATAAAAATGCAATGCACTCAGTGACTAGCATGTCTCACTGCACATGTAAACACATGCATGTGAACAGACCTCAGTTGAGCAGTCATCCCAATTAAATTCACTATCCCAAGCTATATAACTAAACGTACCATTCATGAATATGAATTGGTGCTAAACTTCCCATAAGAGCAGATAGTTCTAGTTAAAGATCCTCTCTTTCCTCACAGGCTTTGCAGCACAATCAGCAATCGTATCACTCTTCTCCATCTCTTATTCTGGTTTAGTTTAGAGTCACTCCAGAGGGGAATGGACGAAACTAATAGCCTTAGTGGGAGGAATACATTCTTTGCCTCAACATTCATTGTTTTGAGTAATTGACTTTTTTTTTTCAGTAGGTGCAGATTCTTTTTGTTTTTTAAGGTGTGTAATGACCAACGGTGGACCGTATTATTACTGAATAGTGTTACAGCCACTCAGTTACAACAGCTTTAAAATAATTTTCCCCTCAGTTTTTGATTCATAGTATGGTCCAGATGGTGGCAGATTTACGTCAATGTAAAATGAGTGAGAAAATCAATTATGAACTTTCTATCTTGGGTGCGTGGAGTGATGTTATACAAGTTTAGAGGTGCAAAACTGAGTCAGAGTCACATTACCTCTCATTATATTTCTGGGTAAGCATTAACAGCATTATTTTTAAAAGTGAGAAAATGAAATTGTTTTTCTCATGTTTGGGTAAATATAGAGTACCCCATAGTGGGGATCTGTGCACCTCATTTGAAGAGTGGTTTGACTGCTAACACTGTTCATTGAAGGAATCAAAAATTCACACAGAGATTTCTTAATTTTTTTTTTTTTTGTTTTCCTGTTTTTCCCCAACAGTGCAGATCAGTGGATTTTAAGGTTAGCGTGAAATGGAAGTTGCAATTGGTTTTTCTTCCATATGGTGATGTACTGTATACTTCAATGAAACAATTTCTTGAAAGAGAAAAACAATGTAGAATGAGGAGAAAAAAATTTATTACGATTAATTGATTCACAGCACTAATATATATTTATATATGTGTGTGTTTATGCAATATTCTATTATAAAAACATTACAAATTTTTAGACTGAAATTGTTTGTCAGGTATATTAAAATATATTATATTTTAATAAAACAAATAATAATAATGCAACAATTTCATAGCCAATACTTTTTGTCAACCAAAAGGAATGTTAATAATGCAGCACTAGAAGATAACAGGTTAACACTTTAATTTGATGGTCCCTTATGAACATTATGTTGAAAATAAGTAACTTCACACCTACATGTCAACTAACTTTCATCAGAGTACAAGTAGACTGTCTAATTATTATCTGCTAACACTTTATTGTGATGATCTACCAACAGACATTCTACTGACTATACAGTAGGTACCTATTCAAGAACATGTCAACTTATTCTAACCTTAAACCTACCAGTCTGCTAACACTCTTATGAAAATAATTTGACATGTAGGTGCAAAGTGTCTTATTGTCAACAGAATGTTCATAAGGGACCATCAAAATAAAGTGTGACCGATAACAGTTATTCATTCATTATTTATAATGAAAATGAATGTACATTTAATCTGTCCCCCAAGTTTGACATAAGCAGAAATATTAAAATAGAGCAGAAAAATTCTAATCAGAAGAATTCCAGATAGATAGATAGATATACTGTGGTTTACCTGTGTGCTGATCATTCCAGTGCAGTACAACATCCCTTCGCTTTATGAGGATAGGGTGGGGAGGGAGGTTACAATAGCTCTTAGCCTATCACAACCATGCACATGGGAGTAAATCTCTCTCCTCTCTATCCCTTCTCTCTCTCTCTCTCTCTCTCTCTCTCTCTCTCTCTCTCTCTCTCACTGCCCGAGTGTGACTTAGCTGTGGCTCTGGTCTGCATGCACAGCAGTAGGAAGCCAACTGACACACAGTGATCATCTTTGCTGCCTCCCTGGTTAAATATGCCGGGCGACTTAGCACAGAGATTACATCTGCATTAAGAGCACTGTGTTTCACCAGCAATTACACAAGTAGATTAGATGCCTGATGCTTGCCTGGTGCTGGATTATTAGAAGGATAATTTCTCCAAAGCGGGGAGAAGTGATTAGACATCAGCATGCTGTGGGTTTCTGCATAGAGAGAGAGTTTAACAACCTCAGCTCTTTCAATGATTTAGTTCAAGCGTTCAGTTGTGTCTTCACTGTGGTGCCTCAAACTGAGCAGATGGTTCTCTCCAAGGACTACTCAACTGCTTCATCTGGTTTCACTCTCCAGTATTCGTCATGAGCAAGAATGAATATTAAAAGAGAAGGACAGTGAATCAGTTTAGGTGGATGTCAGGTTATCTGCAAAGTTTGGACGGGTAAAGGTGTGTGCAGCTTCAGAAAGAAGGGAGGACTTTGGAAACATCTCTTACGAGCGTGCTTCAGGAGAACCTGGAGAGATGTCCAAACCTTCACGTCTGGTCAAACCCTCCAAGCAGTCCCGAAAGGAACCTCCAGGGAGTCGCTCGCACATGCTGGTCGTTGGGGAGAGGTTGATGAGGGCTGGCAGTGAGGGCAACCTGGTGAGATCCAGACCAACCCAGAAGCCTTCTGACACCAATCCAATTGGTTCCAATCCAGGTATTATGCTTCCTAAATATTGGTTTTATAGTATTATCTGGATTAGTTGATTAGATATTTGTGTTTCACACTTCTACAGAATATTAGATATAGGATCACACACGTACAGATATGCTTACGGTTCTGCTATCGGTTTAGATCCGCTTGTCTGAGGAGCTATTGTATGGTATTCCTGACTGCAGCACATGAGTGCGCTTGTATAGTTTGGCTGATGCCTTTTCTATATGGGGGGATTAAGACAGGGGCTTGACCCTCACTGTTCACTCTGCTGATTAGTTACATTCCCTCCTCATCATCAAATTATCTCACATCACTTGATCTCATTGGTGCTAATCAAACCAGCAACTCTCAGCTAGATTCACATGTTTTTAAACAGTGACTTTTTAATACTGATTTAAGCATTGAAATCATTTATGAAGAAGATTTTATCAAGCTATGCTCACAAATGTTATATTTTAAGAAATGAATAATGACATATTTGTGTGCTTTGTGTAATGTTCAGAGAGAAGAGCAGTAATGGGAAGCTCTTTCAATTGATGTCAGCAGCTGACTTATAAGTTTTGACAGTGCGGTTAGGCAAAGGTTTTGAAGAACCGTCACCGCTCTAATTAGGTCAGTTTAGAAACCACATGGTAGCTAATGGGTGTCTTTGTGGTGACATTTGGTCCCCATAATGTAATGAATACCAGGTACATACACACACAAGATAAAAATAACACAAACACAAACTATTTTAAAGCAAGGATAGTTGTACATTCTTTGTCACATATAGCAAACATTGCCATTTAAAATAGTAGTAGAGTTATAAGTCATTTTCCTCATTTTTTACAGATTTGTAGTTAAGTTACTCAAACACAAAGCATGCTGGGTAATGGGTGGTGCTACAATACCCTATTGATTTTTTTTAATTGCAGTTTTGAAAATATAAATGTTATGTTAAAATCACCCACCTGACCACACATTGGCTATTATGTGGTATTTCTATGTGATTTAAAAGTTTGGGGTAAATAATACTTTAAAGTAATAATACTAATAGCCTATTTTATTCAGCGAAGGATGCATTAAATTCAAAGTTCCAGATTTAAAGGGAAAGTTAATTTGATTACTAAAGAAACAAATATTTTAAATTAATACTGTGCTTTTAAAGTAATCTTTTAAAGTTTACACAAAAATAATAAGCAGCACAACACTGATAATAATAAGAATTATTGTTTTTTTGACCACCAAACTACTGATGACTGGAGTAATGTCTGTTGAAAACTTGCAAGAATTCATTTTAATTTAAAATATTCAAATAGCCTAAGAAAAAGTTACTGTGCAGTATAATAATAAAAAAATATGTATTTTTGAAAAATGTTACTAAACCCCAATATTTTGAATGGTGATTTAATTGTATTGTTTATCTATTAGTACTTGCTTGTTTTTTGCTGTTTTTAGGTATGTGTGATATGTTTGATGTGTATGTGCATGAGTATAATATGTGACTTTCAAATGCCAAAATATTTTTCTTTCAACTTCAATGATTTTTACTCACACTGCTTGGAAAGGTATGAGATTGAAGCACAGCCTTCGAAGCACTGTCCCCTGCTGTCCCCCATTCTCTCCGTAAGGTCTATTAAAACAGAGATTTATCCCACAGACAGCACCAATCTTGCCCCACCGCTGCAGATACAGTACATGACATTTCCACAGGCACAGAATCCGTGTGGACTCTTTCTTTCCTCAGAGGCTCCAAATGTGCTGAAAGACAGCCCTCTGAAAAACCTGCAGCTCCATTTGCCTCCATGAACTGATACCTAATTTTAAAGCTTCTTTTCTTGTGGCTATATGTGCACTGAACTACAGTTCATGTTTATTAAGAAAGTATTTTGTCCTATTCAGCTGAACTCTAAAATGCATTTTTAGCAAAAGGTGCACCTGAGATATCACACCTGTTTTTGTGATAGCCTAAAGCTCTGTGATGAGCAAAACTGAAAAAAAATTGGGTGTGGCCTTTCCTTTTCTAGCCAATCAGAATAATTTTCACTGTATTTTGGAAATTTTCTCTGTCAAGTGAATGATTTTAAATGATAATAGCCCCACTGTGAGCTAAGTTTGAGCTAATTTGTTAATCTATTATATATGCTTTTGCTTAATAAAAAAATTGAAATAACTGTTCAACAAAAGAGTTACCCAAGAAGATTCTGCAAAATAATAAAATAAAAAATCCACCAATTGGAACAAATAAATCACACCAAAACCCTTAGTGCCCTTAATAAGAACTCCTAATTGTTGTACATAATCTTTAAATGAATAGTTTTATACTTCTCTGTAATTTTTAATTCAATATCATTGAAAGACAATTTTCAAATACTTTTTCAAAAACCTTCTTTGGTACTTTTTTCTCCCAAATTCATTTCTTCATTCATTTCTTCAAGCTTGTAATGTGATTCACTCTGTAGATTCATGGCTTATAACTCTTAAACAAAAAGGTTTTAATATCCCGATTGGAAAAAATTAATTGAAATTGAATTCTGCAACCAAGACCACTGGGTGGGCACTTTTACACTCTTTTGGTGGTGGGATTTTGTTAATTTATTACAAGTAGTGAGACTACTAACTTGTGACAGTTTCATATTAGCATAGCTGTTTTTTTTTTTTTTGTTTTTTTCAAACACAATAACCAGACTGGTCCTCTCTCTTTTGTTTTTATTCCAGCAGATTGTTTCATTTAAAACAGTGCTCTTTCTCAGATGTTTAGCATTAAGGATTTATTTAAGCAAAACAGTTCATTTGAATTGATAATGTAAGTGTTCACAATTACACGTTTTACTTAACATTTCACTTATAGATTAGAATGTTTTTGTTGTGTTGTACATTTATCTGTTCAAAGCTGATACCTTAACTGTGTGGCAGCAGACTGCTCTGATTAAACACAATTTTATAATTATATAATATCTTAATATATATTTTATATATAAAAACAGTAACTTCAGTGTAGTTATTTGTAGCTATTTTGATAAGCTTTGACTGTAGCTTGAACTTGTGCTCATGCTTTTTATATCACCAAATAAGTAGTCTTTTAAATAGTGACTCTTTGATTTTGTGCTAGCTTAGGGAAAGGAATGAGAAATATGTTTCAAAAGCAAGCGACATTAATCATAATTAGGCTACAGAGGTGTAGCAGGTGAGGAAATGCTTTGCTAGGTTGGCGATAATTTGGGCCCCTCTCTGCTAAATAGCGTGATTACATTCGCCTACTCTGCAGCTGTATGGGAAAAATGAAAAGTTCTCAAAAAAGCATTTGGAACAACAAATTGCTCTGTTTATGATAAAGTTAACACTTATTGCACAATCAAGCCCTAAGAAAAAAAGGATGCTTTTTTAAAGCAACTCACTTCTATAGGGAAATGTCACTTTCGTGACTTTTATCCTACACGCAAAATGTTTTATCGTCAAAGCTTAAAATTTCACTTAATCATCCTACTAAACTGCTTATTGTACACAGAAATTCAAGATGTCTTCATCTTGCTATAGTGAACTTAACTTTAATGCTCTGCAGTTACATAACCTCCCTGCATCTGCCACTGAAGCACTAATGTAATACAGGAATTAGCCAGATCTTCATGTGCCATTACGTCAGCTTAATCAGCAGGAAATGATATGGTTTGACATCAGTGTGATCTCACACAGGAAGTGTGCTTGTCTTGTCCCATTCCTCTCTGCTGTCCTGTTCAACCTCATTTTTGTCCCTACCACCAGCTTAGCTCTATGGCAATCACACAGCTTTGAACCAAACAGCATGCAGAGCACAACAACCAAAAAAAAAAAAATCAATGTTGGAAATTATAGAGCTTATTTTTTCAGTCCTGTGTCCACATTAACATTCCTGCCATTCAGCAGCACGTTCTGCATGGAAGAACTGCAGTTAATATACTGACCACTTCTGTGCAATTTTCTGATAATGATTTGGAGTTTAAAGCTGCTGTGAGCATACGTTCAGTCTAATCTCCAATCACGTCTGGTTTGTCTGGTTATGTAGTAGCTGAGCCCAGAAATATCAGTGTTCACTGTTGTCAGAACCACACTACTTGGAAACCAGAGCGGGCCAAGATCCACACCGCAGACTGCTTAGCTTGGCCTCCTCAGACGGAGTTATTAAAGATACACATTCCCCCCACAATGAAAATTGCCTATAATGAGACTTAGAGGTGACTGGAGGGAGAAGACGGCAATAGTTCTTCCTCGGGTTGCGCTATCTTTCTTTTCAGAGAATTTATTTCCTACTCATTATGGTCAGGAAACAGAATTCATTACTGACCATTTGGCAGCTGGAGTTAGTCTGTTTAAAATAATAATTCTGTAGAGCTGTTGTCAAAGTTTACGTTCAATTTTCGGTTGTTAGTAAAGCTGCTGAATTGTCACATTTGATTAGGATTTAGTTTAAAGCCTGAGATGTGAGTAAAGTCAGTCTGGGACAATCAGTCATTCACAATGTTACAGACTGAAGTGGTGTGTAGTATTATATGAATAGTGTTTCTGGCTAGCTGGTTTTACCATTTTTAGGGTATTTTCAGGGAGTTACAGTCATGCCAATTTAGCAAAAGTTACAATGAAAGTACCTACAAAATTTAAATAGGTGACAGGGGACCAGCATAATATTTTTTTATTATTATTTATTTATTTATTTTACAAATGTAAGTTAGTGGACTGAACATAATGAAATTAGGTTCCTTTTAACAAATAACCTGAACATGCAGCAAAAATGTGTTTTGTCCTGCCGGCAAAATAATTGGCAAGCCATATATTCATGAATGAATGAAGATTTGCTGAAGTAAAAGGCTAAATGTATTATAATATATTGTGAAGAATTTAGTATTTTGTACAATGTATAATTTTTTATTAATTATTCATTTTATTTTTTTTTATTAATTTTTTACTTTTTTTTTGGAGGAAGAGGAGACGCTATTTGATATCTATGTAAAAATAATGATAATTTATATATATATATATATATATATATATCTGATGCCATTTTAATCCAACTACAGGACGTGATGAATTGGAATATAGTTAACTTGAATTTTGGCAGTGATAAATTGCTTAAAGGTGCATAATGAGCCAAGAACAGACTAATGCACATAATTTAAACTTTTTATTACTATTGAGGCCTGTGCACATTCTTCAAGTATGTCATAGTACAGTTTATTATGTGCATTCTCATTTGAAGATTTACATTTTTTTAATAGCTGTTATTGCACAGCGTTGAACACAGAATACGTTATCTTTATGCTTGACTGAAACTGTCCTTTTAGATAACTCTTAACAGATGCAGTCAAATCACAGAGGCATCTTGTAGCTGTCATACAAGGACAACACTAAACTTCCCAACGCTTCAGCTGCTGCCAAACAAGCCAGATCTAACTGATCAAAAGCCACTGTCTTGAACACGCCACACTGTTTCTCTTTATAGGCGTTTAGGAGTCCTCATCTTGACTTCCAGTAATGTTTTGAGTGTGTTTTTATTTTCTCATATAATTCTCTGCACCTTTGTAACTGAATCTTAGAAGTGAATTCTGTAATTGTTTTAAAATCATGATGAAGCTGAATCCATTGTGTCATAATATACTTTATCATGGGCATTTTCAGCCAGGGATAAATTCTGGATATAGATTAGATTTGTCACTGGTTAATTAATAGACTGGTACACTGCCTAGTCCACAAGCCGCTAGCTATGATGTTAAGTTTTGCAACAGCATTAAAAAAATGAGATCAGTGTCCCTCATTCCTGCTCTCCTAACCAGCCCACCATGGCTCCCCATCTCTGTGCTTGAAGCTCTAAATAGGAGCAAACAGCAGAGAAGAGATCCTTCTCAGGACCATAATGAATTTCTCCTTCTCTCTTCTGTGCTGTTTATGATGTGCGCTGCACACGCTCACTGAGAGTGTAGTGAACCATTGCAGCATGGCAGTCCAGAGGACCCTGCTTCAGGGCACAAGTGAACTAGATCAATCAGCTTGGCTTTGTCAACCCAGGAGAGTCCTCCACCGGCACCGTTACGTCTGTGTCCCTCCATGCACTGAGCTGCTTTAAGGTGTCACATCCTTTTGGCAGTCTTTTTGGTTTAAATCAAAACACTGATGGAGACAGTTCAAATACATCATGTATGTCTTCTACAAATAAGTGCATAGTTTAGAATAATTAAGATTTTAGCTGTTGTTGTTTTTACAAGAAGTCCAAGACTGCATGTTTACCAAGACTGCATTACAGTCAAAACAGCAATATTGTGAAATGTTGTGTTTTTTTAATGTATTGTACTGAACATGTAGTTTATTCCTAACTGTGTATTCTCATAGCAGAATTTACATCAATTGTAAATCGAATCGAATAAAGCTTCAGAAATCATTTTAATATTCAGACTTGGTGCTCAAGAAACATTTCTTATTATTCTCAATCTTAAAAACAGTTGTACCGCTTAATACTTTTGTGGAAACTGTGATAGACTTTTTTAAAGTTAAAATTATAAATTAATATTTCATAAAGTCATAT
This sequence comes from Enteromius radiatus, assembly GCA_032357445.1. NCBI lineage: Eukaryota > Metazoa > Chordata > Actinopteri > Cypriniformes > Cyprinidae > Enteromius > Enteromius radiatus. The sequence goes on from JAUCMS010038406.1 coordinate 10,092, forward strand.
TTAAACTGATCAAGTGTAACAACATTTGTAATGTTTCAAATATTTCTATTTCACAATCAGTTTTGTTCTTTTGAATGTTCTATTCATATCCTGAAATAAAAAAATCACATTAATTATTTCTTTCACTGATTACTTGAGCAGCAATTCAGCATATTGGAAGAATCGCATGCAGCTAAACACTGATGACAGCTGAAAATTCAAGCATTCAGTTCAGTTATTTATTACATTTTTAAATATTTTCAAAAGTGATTATAAAGTGTAAAAACTTATCTTACTAACCCCAATTTTTAAAACCATAATACACTTGTGTGATAGATCTGTTATTACCTGCTTTCAGGTTTGTTTGCAATTTTTTTAGACTTCTTGTTTTAGACTTGTTCGATCTAAACAAAACCACACACACTGACATTTGTACACTGACACTGAACAAAGCAGAGTCAGTCTCCTTATCCTACTAAAAAACAAAGTCCGAAAGAGTTTGAGGAGAGTGTCTTGTATCCTAGAGATCTGGGGTATTTATACCCTCCTTATGGGTTAGCCTGGAAACAGAATACCATTAGTGAAGAGCTTAGAGGTGTAAACTTGGCTGCAGCAGTGCTTAAGTCTCTGATTGGTTGAATAAAGCTGACCAGCTCAGGGACTTTTATCTGTGTTGTTGGTGTCTGTCTAATGGTGCTGAAAGAGGAATGACTAAAAATACGATGTCCTGTGGGCAGCCCTTCGTATAAATGTCAGTTTTGCTCATTGGACTGTATAGCTGGTCTTCTGTTATCACTTTGTTTTCAGTCTCTCTTTTAAATGTTAAAAGTGACTGAAGAGAGTGCATTCTGATGTGAGAGGAAAGGTATTGAACAAGTACACTCATGGTAAAAGCTGGGTACCTTTTATGTACGTACCTTTAAGGGTACCTACTGTATATATACAAACTTGTGAAAATATTTTACAAGGCTTAGTGTCACCATTTTATTTTTATGGTCACCTGGAATAAACAACCAAAAATCTGACCTGACATTAACAAAATAAAAATATATAGACTAAATAAAATATATTAATTACATTTAATTAATTTAAAAATAGCATTTTTAAAATATATACTGTATCTTTTTTAAATATTAATTTAGAATGTAGACTGTATCATTGTTTTTGTTAACTGATAACATGAAATCTTATTAGGCAAATCAGCATATTTGAATGATTTCTGAAGGATCATATGACACTGAAGACTGAAGAAAACTGAAATTCAGCTTTGCCATCACACTAATAAATTACAATTTAAAATATATTAATTAAAAATATTGATTTTAAATTGTAATAATATTTCCAAATGTTTGTTTATTGTGTTTTTGATCAAATAAATGCATGTGAGACTTTAAAACATCTAAACTTTTTAACAGTAATAAAATAAATGTGTTTAATATATTATCTCATTGTATAGTTTAGCCCTGTTGTTTTGGCTCGATGCCTGGTTGATTCTTTTTTTTCTCACTTTATCCGTGGATGAACAGGAAGAGAGGGTGGAGGAACCAGTGGAAATTAGTTACTAAATCTTTTCCAATTCCTGCAAACAATGGGCAGGTGTATGAAAAACAACTAGGAGTGGAATTTTTAGCATCTTCTGAGAAACATCTTGCTCTCCCGGTACATTAAGGAGAGGACAGAGAGAGATGTAACACAATCTGCCCTACTCATCTAAGCTTTCTTAACAATGCTGCTGAAACCTCTGTTGATGTCTGTTCAGGGTCACAGGTCGGGTTTGTTGCTGAAAAACGAAGCCCTTGCTGACAGAATGAGAGCTGTGCTTTGAAACATGAAGGAAAGCTCTTTGTCTAAAACCTCCGAGGCCACAACCTGTGTCCAAACACTATGGAAGCACAAACATAAACACTTTTTCACTAATTGTCTATGACTCTTCAATGCAGTAATCTCTCTGTCATCTCAGTCCTAACTTGCTGATGGTATACAAAGGTGAGGTTTCAGGAACGGCAGTGCCATTAGTCTTACAATAGACCCTCCTTTTTGCTGCATTTCCGACTCGCACACACTCTAACTTGCATAAACTTCAGCTCAGTAATGCAGAGAGTAGAACAGGGGGAGAGACACTCGTATATTTACCAGAGGGAAGCAGTGCGAGCCTCACACCGAACAGGATACACATGCAAACTGACTCGGAGGACATTTAGAGCTGGTGAGTTTTTTGTAGGACTGAATTACCCCCATAAATGTCAAATCGTTTATGGGCACACATTTCATAAACAGTGGTTTGGGATGCTTATGTTTTATGTTTGTATTGCTGCTTAAGAACTTGTTGTAGATATTGAACTTTGTCATTGAGATTTATATTGCACATTTTAACAACCAGAACCAGATTGTTGTTTATGGTAAATTAAATTGCTGCAATTATATAGACTTTTTTTTAGCAGAGCTTTTTGTCAATGAACCAATATATAGAGATATTTTAGATGTTGCAAAACATAATCTTTTACATGACTAGTATGTTGATGGCAAGCATGTTAGACTTTGTATTATATTTAGCAATCTACCTGATTCCTGTACTGGTGTATTTAAGGTAAAGCCTTATTTATGCATCACCAGTGATTAAGTATGATCACGACATATTCCTGCCATTATTGTTTAGAAATTGTGTGGTTGTATCAGTCGAGCAGATTAATTAAATAGTATGATCGTTGAATGAAAAAACAGCTTCGCATTTTCATTTCTGAAAATATGTCAGCATGAAGCCAAAAGTTCTGACAATATTTAATGCAGCGTGAAGCAACTATTCACTCCTTAAAATTCAAGAAATGTTTTTCTTGCTCCTCTTCTCAGGAAATGTTTTAGTCATGCTTTACTTTGGCAAATCACATGTGTGCTTGTATGATTTAATAAGAGGAACAGTGTTTCAGCTTCATCTGCTATGCTTTGAGAAGACTGACACTGGCATAATGAAAGTGTGAAATGTACAAAGGGGAGTGTTGCTCACCTCATTTGCAGTAAAGATGTTATTTTTATCATGTGCTCTAACACATGCAGGACTAGTGATAATTTATTGGATAACAAAGCAGTAGCATCTGTTTAATAAAACTTTTAGTCATCTAGTATCAAAAAGCAACAAAACCACGTTCAAGGCCCAGAAAGGTATAAGGACTCTGATAAAATAGCACTCTTGTGAACGTACAGTTTTTCCATATTCCACTATGTTCTTCCCTCAACTTAGATGAGTTGATACATATCTCTCCAGTCTCAGTGCATGCACTTAATTGCTCTAGCATGTGGCGCCACAATGTTAGCATTTAGCTTAGCTTCATTTATTCCTTAGGATCCAAACAAGGATGAATTTGAAATCACTTCCACATTTTCCCTATTTAAAGACGGTTACATGGATAGTAGTTATACGAGTAAGTATGGTGACCCAAAATAAAATGTAGCGAATTTCTAAGAGGATAAAAAAGATAACTATAATGTATGGTGGAAGAGCACTTTCATCTCGGCGCAGTAATATTGTGGTAAAGAGAGCATGGTCCCTTTAAGTCTATTCACTGTGTTAGTTCTAATAGTTGGCTATTAGTTACGTCAAGCCAGAGAGTAGCACTGAATTACGTGTGTATGTAGGTTTTTTTCAGTAGTATAGGTTGCTCGCATGCTCATCGCACGGTCGGAAAAGCTGCCATTCTGTGCTGGAGGAAGTATGCCACTTGTATTGTTGGTGAACTAACTTGTTCAAGAATTTAACTAAACGCTACGAAAAAGATCCTCATGTCGTGGCTCCTTCCTCCCATGCATTCACATAGGCCAACTCTTAACGAAACTGGACGTGTGAAAACTGGTGTCAAAAGAGGGGATTTCATCTGGAAATTTCAGCTACGCGTATGAAATGAGAGAAAAGTCAGAAGCTGGGGAAACGGCAATATACGGCAATATTATGGCAATATATACGGCAAAAGCAGATAAACAGTAAGACCAGACGCAAGTAGGCTGACATCATCTCGCCTGATGAGAACTGCATAGACTCAACTATGAAGTGAATTGACAGAGATAAGAGACTAAAAAAACTCCACAAGAACAGTTAATTGTTCATTGTTGTGAAGTTTATTTAAAAAAGAATAATAAAAAAAAAACAATAAAAAAAGAACAAAATAGAAGAAATTCAGACATGTCCCACGAAGAATTGTGTCATTGAGATATGGTAGCAGCCCCTGATTCTAATCAACCACCAGACTGGCTTAAGACTATGCTCGAAAACCAAAATAAAAATAACGAGCAACTGCAAATGATGATGGCTCCACTATTGACTCATATTACAAGTTGTTCTCAGGCCCCAAAAAACCTTCACTGCACCCAGGGGTGATGCATGTGAGAGCTCCCAGCCTACTGTCAGAGAAAGGAGGATGCCTTACTCAGATTCACCCTTCCTTCAAGACAACAGTGAAAGGTCACGAAACATCACAGGTGGGCCATTTGCTGCTGAGTTAGAAGAAATACAACAAAGAGCATGTACTTCAGGTCCCTCCAGAGCTACCCCCTCCTCCGAGACTGGCACAAGGCAATGAAACACTGATCGTGGATTGCAGCCATTCCCTCATATTGTTGAACAAAGATCTAATATGCCTCATTATCAAGGTCAGCAAATTGCCATGGGGTCCCGAAGCAAAGCTTGCTGTATTTGATGGTAATGGAAATTGGGAATCATTTCCGGTGCCATTTGAGTGGCAGGCCAGGAAGTATGGTTGGAGTGGAGACTACAGAGTGGACTGTTTGCATGACTGTCTGAGGGGGCCAGCCAAATAGTGTGTTTATGTTCACTTACTGAACACATTCGTGAGGACTACACCCTTCTTAAGGAGCAGTTAACTCAACGTTTTGGTCAGTGTGACCCCCCAACCACAATCGGAAGGAAACTGGGGGAACTTTGTCAGTTCAAAAAGACAGCAGCTGAGTTAGCAGGGGAGGTGCAGCGCTTAGTCACTTTGACCTCCCCTGGTGTGGACCTCGATCTGCAGGACCAACTCACTACAGACTTTCTACTCAAGGGAATTTGTAACCAGAAAGTTAGAGAAAGTCAGAATTAATGAACAAGGATCCCCTTTCATTAGCGGAGGCTCCAAGTTAAACTGCAAATTGTCACGTGGTGTACAGAATGGGAAGTCTTTGTGGCTTCGATGTGACCTCATCCTTTTGGGGCTATACTTTTTGCAAGCTGCAAGGGTAACCATCCATACTAGTGGCAGAGTGTTTATTGCAGAAGAACTAGTTCCCGCTAAGATTGTTGGGGGTGATAGAACGGATTATCATGTTGCTCGAGTGGTCCTAGAAACAGACAATGTTACTACCAGAAAGTGAATGTCTAGTCTGAGGTGAAGTTGACAATCCAAAGCCTGGTTTCTGTGCTGTCTTGCCCTACCTGATCACAAAAGCTGTGGCCTCAGGGAGTGTTGTCACAAGTATGGAGCATAAAGTCACAGTGAAGCTTTGTAATCTTTCTAGTAATAAAGCCACTTTAACAAAAGGGGCCTGTTTGGGTCTCTTAGTGGAAACATATCCAGATGAGGGCTTTATGGATTACAAACAGGGGGGAAAGACTGTGGTAGAACTCAAGAACAAAGTGATGACACATATCATACCAGAGCATCCAGTTGTTCATTGGTGTGTCTACTATCCCCGCCTCAACAGCTTAACAGCCATAGATGCCTGTCCTCTTCCCAAAATTGAGGTACTTGGTGGAGCTTGTGTCTTAGACCTCCAGTCTGGCTACTGTCAAATTGCAGTAGACGAAATGGACAGAGCAAAGCTCTGAGCTTCATTATTCACTATGGTCTTTATTAATACACTCGTATGCCTTTCGGATTGTGCAATGCTCCAAGCACTTTCCAAAGGGCAATGGAGCTTGTTCTTAAGAGGACTTCAGTGGGAAACTCTTCTGATTTACTTAGATGACATCATCATCCTGGGCAAAGGGGTCGATGAGAGCCTTGATTGACTTGAAGCTGTATTCCAGCACCTTTTCCGCCATAGATTAAAGTGCATATTGCAGGTTAAAAAAAATTTCCAAATAAATATATATCCTTGTATGAAAATGCCATATGAACCGTT
>JAUCMS010038616.1:0-16158 GCA_032357445.1 Enteromius radiatus
GAGTGTGCAATGTATCCTGTAGAATGTAAATGTAAGTGGAAAGTGTGAGACCCATGCTGGAGCGGTCCATGCGGTGGGTGCAGTGCTCCAGCTTGGGAGATCCCCGTAGTATGGCAACATACTTGTATGACCGTCTCTGGCTGGAGCCATCCATGCGGTGGGTGCAAGAGCTCCAAACTCCAACTCCGGCAGCTTGTTTGGCGGCTGGCGCGGGCAGAGAAACGGTGTCCTCGGGCTCAGAGTTGCAATAGGAATACTCTGAGTCTGACATTTTTTCAGGGATCTTGATGCAAAGAATGAAATGCCTTGGGAAAGGGGCTTGTATTATTTATAGGAAGTAATTCTCGCTCTGATAGGATAACAAGATGATAGGATGATTAGGAGGATAAGGAGCCAGCCGTGATTAATTACCTGTGCATGATCCTCCCGAAATTTGTTTGCAAACATAATTTAAAGAGGAAAGAAAATGTTACGTGTGCTTATATAGATTAATAGCCAGAGTACCCCCCAAAATTTTACTTTTTCATGTTTCTTTTTTACAGCTGATTGTATAAATCACGTTTTTCCGGTCAATGCAGACTGTCAATTATTAAAGTTATTTAATAATCTAAAAAACCCTAGAACATTTTGAGCATTTGAAAGATTCCAAAGATGTTGGTTCATGAAAACACAAATGCCAATAAAGAATCTTTATTGTTTTAAGAGTATTGGACCACAATGACTTATTTTACTTTGTATGAACAAAAACACTTGAAATATATATATATATATATATATATATATATATTTGTGATCTCTTTATATATATATATATATATATATATATCTTTTTATATACTGCCTCTTTACAACTTTTAGCTCATTGTAGGATTTAATAACAGCTACTGCCAAAAATCAATGTCTCTATGGAGGAAATGAATGGAAGCTTTACGTCCTGTACAGACATTTATTTTATTTTATTTTACATTTATTTTTTATATCTTTACTTCCTCTATTGACATTTTATATCAGTTTATATAACAGTTTAAGCCTGAAAGTTTTTAAACATGACTGAAATGACACTACCTTATTCAGCTAAGCCTACAGAAATAGCATAAAATGTGAAGGAAACATTGATTTGGATTGTTACCTGCAGAAAGCCTGATGATGGCTCATCAGAATCCTGCTGGAACTCTTCACTGAGACAGAAAGATAATCAATGTCTCCTGGTAGCAAAAAAGCCTTGATTGTTTGTTCTTTTGGTCCCATTCCTCCCTTGACAAAACGCTGGTTCCCGAACACTAGCGGTCCTGGTAATTACTCAAAGTGCAGTTCATCAATACACCTGTCATATCTGCCCTGCTCGAAAAGATCTCAGTGGGTCCTTGTACTTTGTGCAGTTGAATGTTTGATGACCTTTTTGTAGATGTGTGCTGCTGGACAGCCTGGACAAATACAATTCAATATATACACTATAAACAAAGAAGTGAGAACGATGTTTTAGAGGGATGATCATTTTTAAATAATTCGCTATTTATTGTGCCAAAATTGGTTAAAAATTTAGTAGTGGATACTTTAATTTTATTCATGCAACATATTACTATTACAGTTTTCATTTATAACCATTGCTATATAGATACATTTGTTTGCTCACTCTCAGTTTAAGTGTCAGTGATGCAGTGTTGCCAGATATTGTTATTAAAGCAAATAAAAACAGAAAAATAAATAAACCTTTTGAAAATAAGATAATATAAAGATGTATGATGATAAACTGATACATCCTATTTTAACTCTTTCAAAATTCAGTGGAAAAAACAAGTCCAGAATCATAAAAAAGCTTGATCTGGCAACACATGTCCTCTTTCACAACTCTCTCAACCTTTAGCATCTCACAGCAATTATTTTAACACTAATGAGGCTAAACACTCTTGCACTGTCAAAACCAAATTATACATGTCATGCCGACATTCGTATGAAGAGTTTAACAGCAAATTAGTAATTCAGAGAACAAGGAAAGCATTAATGTAACTGAACTTGCCATCAGTAAGTTGTTGTAGAGGTAAAACTATGAATGACCGCAAGTGGCCAGTGAGCCGCTCATCTGCTCGGCGCTTCAAGCAATTACAATCAAAGACATCATTAAGACCTGATTTGGCTCGGTATGAAATCAGAAACCGAACACAGAATGGCATGTAATTTACCTTTAGCTGACCTTCAACTCATTCCTTTTTCATTTATGGGGATAATTTGACTTAATCATTTTGAAATGATCCTTGATCGCATGCTGTCATAAGAAAATAGGACCTGTAATTCAAAATATGGCTTGTTAACAAAAGTCCCCTTTTTGTATCTATCAAAGTGTTTAGCTCTTTTTGCATGACTGTGCATCAAGTATAAAGCAGGAACAAGTTGCACACTAGTAATCACAAATCAAGATGGAAGTGCTGAGTAATGTGACGTTGATGTATTTCCCCCGAGGTGTAATTACCCTTGATCCTTCTTTGTTTTCAGGCTGTGTCTTTAATTGAAAGCAATTCAAGCAGTCAGCAACCATTATGATACTGCGACATCAGCCTGTGTCGGATGATTGCTTATTTCTTTGCTTCTCCGTGGTTGAGTGTTCTGTTTTTGAAACTTGAAAAGGGCCTCATCTATGTTACGGCTCAACACTGCACTAATAATATCTGGCTATGACATAGATTCATCTGAGAACTGTAATAAAAACGCTTGTTATCAGGAAAGGCCAAGGTCAATCACCTCTTTCTTGCAAAGAAAGGGAACGCTGGCCACCTCTGACATTTTAGACGGTACACTGAGAAAATTAATTTGACTAAATATGTAATTTATTCACTTAATTATTTATTTATTCACTTATTTATTTGTTTAGTAAATGTATATAGTACTACACAAGTTCTTGTTTGTTTTGAAAGACATCTAATAAAATATTGTGAATTTGAAATAGATAGATAGATAGATAGATGTTATTCTGGCAGTCATTTCATATCTCGGGACATATATTTGGCTACAGAAGCGACACAATATATCAGCCATTATATGTATGTATCTCTCATATCATATGTAGGAATGTTTTTTTCATGATTTCATCAAAGGGGAAGTTAAAAATGAAAAATGATGTTGTCAACCCACCAGAAAAACATTAGTCTTTTGTCAGTGCTCTGGGAGTGTTTTTCAACAAAACCTACCACAGTAGATAAAATGTTGAAGGACCAATTGGAACGATAAACAGTTGTTTACAATAGGGCAGGAACGAAAATATAGGCAGTTGACAAATAGTGTTTAATCGGGATCTTATAACAACAATTACTCAGATGCATAAGCATTCAGAGCCCCCAGACGTATCACACAGGACCACCGGCGTTTATCCCTCATTATAAACTGTCCCAGGGTTATTACTGAGATAAATTGGTCATGTTTGCAAACATCGGGGATTGCTCCACCAAGTGTATTGACAAATTGCTTAATTAAATGACAACATTAAAGTGATAGTACAATTAATTGTGCTCTACCACCTTCTCGTTCCAGGGCTTAACGGTATTTCCAGATGTTCCTGCAGTAATGCTGCCATCAGACTGGAGCAGGAGGAAAGGGACAGTGTTTGTTTTCAGGTGATTTTTCTCTCTTGTATTTTAAAACCTGTGCAAAATGTGTTAAGCCTAGGAAGCATTTAATATAATAATATTATATTAAATATAATTACTGCTGTTATTATTATTATTTGTATTTGTAGTGTTATAATCTATAGTGCAATAGTGTGATGTTTTATCATTTATATAATAATAAAATAAAAAATTATATTTAAGTAATAATAATAATACACTTTTACAGAAGGAGGGACATAAACCATATCCAGGCTCAGTAAAAAGTCGCCTAGTAACACCCTATCAATTAATTATTAATTATTGCTAATTATCAATCATTTTAATGTTATTATATAAATTATAGAAATAATATATTGTTATTAGTGCTGTCAAACAATTAATCGTGATTAATCACATCCAAAATAAAAGTTTTTGTTTACATTAAATATGTATACTGTATGTACTGTGCATATTAATTATGTGTATATATAGATACACACACATAGAGTATATATTTTTAAAATGTATGAATTACACATTTATACATGTATATATTCTTAATATAATATAATAATGTAATATAAGCATATAATAATATAATATAAAAATATTTTACATTATATGTAAATATATTTAATATGAACATAACATATTTTCTTAAATATAAGCATCAATGTGTTTGCATTTATATATACATAATAAATATAAACAGTATATGCACATATTATGTAAACAAAAAACGTTTATTATTAATGTGATTAATCATGGTTAATAATTTGACAGCACTAATCATTATACAGATAATAATAATAATAATAAATATTATTATCATTAGTAGTAGTTAAATAAGAATAAAAAAAGATTTATATATTATTGCAAGTAATAAAAACAACAACAACAACAACAATTAGCTCTTATTAAAGGAGAGTTATAAACCATATCAAGACTTTTTTTTTTTTTTTACTTGGGTCAGTAAATTATCCAGAACGTCCTAGCAACCTCAGAGCAACAAAAAATGCACAAAAAGTAGTTAAGTATTAGTATAAAGTATAGGTGGTAGTTAAGCGAAGCATTGCTGGTTTTTGTTACTATGATCTGTAATATTTCCAGCTTCTGTATTTTCAAGCTATTATGTTTTATGAGCAGAATAATATGCAGTATATATGCTCTTTTTAATTCCCCTGTTACTTAGCATGAATGATTTCATCTTGATAAAGGTGACCTTTCGCAATAGGACAGTATTTTCCCGTTGAGAAACTCGAGTCACATGATCACACTTCTGCAGCAGTCAAGCAGACAGTAATGGCCTGAATCGGGCCTTTCAACGCAGGAAGTAGCCACACACATCATTTATTAACCTATAGGGAAAAACGTTGTGCAGTCGTGCAGCAGCTGATGTTAGGTTTCATATCACTGTGCAGTAAAAAAAAACATCAACATTATCAACCATCTCCGTTTACTCCAAAGATCCCTCTTTATAAAATATTGAAGGCAGTCAAACAGTCAGGAGGACACAGTTTTTCGGTGGTGATATGAAGGAGGTTTTAGTGTGGAGGACGTATGGCATGAAATCAGCCCCATGGTGTGAAATTCTCCATTCATTAGTCTATTAATATTCTAGACGTTAAAAAGGAGCTCGCTCGCACTCCAGGTGTTTTTTCTGCCAATGACAAATGGACATTTGAATTGTTCAGATTTTTTTTTCCTCCAGTTTGCTAGAGCACTGCTGAGCTATTTTGCAAGAGGACTTTGACCCTTTGTTGTAAAATCTCAAAATGGAAAGTCATAAAACTCTTGAGAGCTTTTGTAGCAAATACTCAAAGTATTTTACATTAGAAGTTAGCCACTGACAAACTTCTGCAGAAAGTTTTGTTTTCTTGTCCTGGAAGCGGCCAGTCTCGTCAGCATTGAGGTTTTTAAACATTTCGCAGGCCTCACCATTAGGCAGCCTTCATTTCATCAGTAATTGGATGGTTTGGTGTGGGCTTGTGTGCAAAATTGATGAGCAAGTACACCACGTTAATTGACCACGGACTCATTATCGGTGCAGGCTGACTAACTAATGTTTTGACATTCGTCCTAATCCGAGTTTGGTAAACTTAGTTCAAATTAGGAGTTACAAATATACAATATTATCTTCCTTCCTTCCTCATTCAAGTAGAATAGTTCCTGCCCAATTTTTAAGTGGCCTTGGTATTTCTTTCCTTTTCTTTTTCCCATAAATACTATAAAAAATTCATTAAATAAGCTACGAAGTGAATCACAAATTTAACAAGATCAAAAAACACTCTCATTGCCTTATAATGTGCATTCATTTTTAGCTTACTTGCTCAACGACTCTTAAACGATTCGCTCAATGATACATTTTTCCAAACCCCTCCTTTGCGTGATGCTAATCTGCAGTGATGGACCCTTTTCACGTTTTCTCCGCAGCGGAAGTCATCATAGTTGGGTAAACTTGAATAGCAGCGAATGGGATGGTACCACAAATATATTTTTTTGCATTCCCATTTGCTCAAATAGCAAAAGAAAAACTGCACGATATTGTTTTAATGACTTGCAGTAAAAAGAAAAATATAAAGAGAGATTGATAACAGCAGTCAAAGAGAGAACGATGTAAAATGTATCATTCCTCTCATAGACGTTGCATTAGAAACACCCTCACATTAGCGTAAACTATCTTTTTGTAATTTGATGCTAAGGTAATATAATAGAGAGAATGGTGTTATAAAGGTGCATACATTAAAAAAAATATATATTTAAGGATTTACGATGCTGTTGACCGTTAAACATGTCATCACAGTCTTGTGAAAAGGGTCCATTGGTCCACATCATGCCTGTAATGCCTGATAAAGCAGTGCTGCTTTGTGTACAGTGTTACCGTGGAAACTATAAAAGCGACACCTAGTGGCAAAGAATGAATTGGCATTTTCATGCAGTCCGATGTGAAAAGACCAATAAGTGGACAGGCAGTATGCTTGCAAACAGCTTGCGTTTCGTTTTGAAAAGGACTCATTTGAAAGATTAAGGGTCGACTCTTTTGAAAGACAGTAACTTTGAAAGACGGTGCACTTTCAGATTTCACGAGATTTCATTAATTTCGAATAAAATATTGTGTTTGGCTTGCTGTCCGGGAGCTCGACGGGCTCTGAGCCCTAGGGGTTTTAACCCCTTGGATGCGAGGGTGGGGCAGAGCTCGGCGTCCGGCTGGAACCTCGTGTGCCCACCGAGAGGAAGGTGAGGTCTAGAGGCGGAGTAAGGGGCGGCGGAGGAATGCAAGAACGAGATGCGGGAGGAAAGAAGTTTTCGCTATTTAAGGCAGAACCTCTCAGTTCCTATTGGGAGATCGGATAATAGGCTGATTGGGGAATGAGGCGCCAGCCGTGTCTAATCATTTGTACGTGAACATATTTTAAAACTCTGCAGGATGTTGTCATTCACTTAGAGCTGCAAGGTGATTTAAAAAAATCCATAATAGGGGCACTTTAAAGAAGTTGATATGTAGAAACAATATATTATGTTTATTGGCAAATACGTTTTTTGGCATTCACAGTGGTACTAAAGAGTTGTTTGGTGCAATTTACTCACCGTGATCCCCAGCTTAGGTGATGTTTCCTCACAGAATCATTGGTAATGTAGTTTTTCACTAGGATCTCCACTGTTAAACATGGTTATTTAGAACATAAGTTGAAATAATGGAAGTTGACAGCTTCAACAAAACCATATATCATCGATTAACAACCTCGTAGCTCACAGCAGGTCTGTCTTTAAAGCTTTATAAGTTCTTTCAAATCAATTTCCATATGAAGAAAATGAATGGCATTTTTAGTTCCAAAGTGTTGCACTATATTTCTTCCATTCTTTCTGAATCCCTTCCTTCCCTCTGAGAGAAACAGACTGCCTTTGAATAAAAGCTGTCAAAACCAACAGAAAACCCCAATCCTTACGCCATTTTTATCCAATATGGCTGCTTGATCAGCAATTAGGTATGCATTTCAGCAAATGCTAAGATGATTAGGAAAAAATTTGCATTTTCTCTGGAAGAATGAGAAAGACAAAGAACAAGAAGTAGAAACCTGGAGAGAAATCTGAAATTACGTGGCAGCTCAGTTTGATTTAACCTCACTTCTCACATACTGAAAAACCTATTATGCTCTATAGCTGTTTTTCAAATATGATTTAACGTCATCGTGTCTAAATTGTCATTGGCCACTGCACCCCTCTGCTGCTTCCAGGATTTATAATTGCAAAAAGAATAAAGGAGCTCAGGGGTTGTTCACTTCCGCGGTTAGCAAAGTATATGGGATCAGGGCCAATTACTTACCTCCCTACCAATTTCATTTAGAGCACTTCAAAGTGAACACTGTTCACTGGCTTTCTGCAAACTCCAAGAAATTGCAATGCATGCTCCCATTAAAAAATCAGGAGCAATTGTATGACAAGAACATTAAGGCTCTTTATTCAGAACCTCGAAATAGCCCTTGATGTTGGAGTAATCTTTTTTTGGTTTGATATAGTAAAGAATCGTGCATGCTTTGTTGAATTTGCACCATCGTCTTAACTCGATGCCTACATCTGGTTATCTTGTCCCTAGCTAATCTTCTATTTTTAGTCACAGAAATAACTCTCTTTCCATTACCCACGATTTCTCAAGGCCTCTAGTAGCTACAGTATATGCTATATGACCGTAACAGTTTGTTTCTGTAGGAGGTTTTGGCTTCGGAAAACACTTTACATATCAAACTATAGTACTTTTTCAAGATTTAAAGGAATAGCTCACACAAAAATAATAATTTGCTGAGAATGTACTCCCTTTTAGATCAAAGGTAGATTAATTTGTTTCTACATCTGAACAGATTTCGAGGAAAATTAGCATTATGTCATTTGCTCAGCAGTGGACCCCAATGGGTGCCGTCAGAATGAGAGTCCAAACAGCTGATAAAAACTTCATAATAATCCACAGGTTGTTGGAAACAATGGTTTGAAGTGAAAAACATCTTGTTTATTACAAACACAAAACTATGATGTTTTTATCAGCTCTTTGGACTCTGACGGCACCCATTCACTGCAGAGGATCAATTGCTGAGTTGGTGATGTACTGTAATGCTACATTTCTTCAAATCTGTTCTGATGAATCAACAAATTCATCTACATCTTAAATGTCCTGAGTACATTTTTAGCCAATTTTGGGTATCTTTTTGAAATGCCTCGTTATCTGGATCTTCTTTTTTTTGAGGGGATTTACCTGAAGGCTTCATCTCGTGTATCCCTCTCTCAGCAGGAAGACTGGGCCTGCAGTGTTTGAGAAGCTTTGTCTGACCCACATGTTAATGCTGGCTGTCTAGTTTAAGTTAACTCAAGTGTGCACAGGGTAAAATGACAAGTCTCACGACAGGTTAATAATCCCCTTTCAAACAACACTGAAATAACAGCAGTGGCCTGAAATGAAAATACAAGATGACATTTATGTGACTCATAAGGTCTGCATCAAAACCTACTGAGCTGCCTACCTATATTAGTTAGTTCCAGAATACATTTGGTTTGCAAAATTTTAAATATAGTCAAAGCAATTGATTATAAATATTTGATTCAGTCAAAAAAATTGTTCCATCTCCAGATGCAGTATTTCACCTAATAATTTTAAATATTAAAATGTACCACAGTTATTATTCAACTAAGACTCATTAAAGTGACAGTAAAGACAATTACAAAATATTTAAATGTTAAATGATATTATTTATATTTTCTATTCATCATAGAATACATAAAAAAAGCATATTACAGTTTCTATGAATAAAAAAAACACTGATAATAATAAGAATCACTGCTCCAACATTTTAAACAGTGTCAAGTTTAAAGTTTAAATTTACTGTTTATTACAGGACATAATATAAAGTATATTTATTTATTTTAGTATAGTTATTTGTGTACTGTATCTCCTATATCTTTATACAGTATTCTGGCAAAAACGGTATACTGTAAAAAAAAAAAAAAACACAGAAAGAAAAAGAATTCTGTAAAATTTATCATAAAAAAATATATATATAATAACATCTGTGGTTGCCAGAATTACCATAAAATAAATATGGCAACATTGAATGTTTTATGGTTTAAACTTGTATTTACATTTAAATACTGTAATTTCATAAAATACAGTTTTTAAACTAAAATGAATTAATTTACAGCATTTAAACCCTCAAGCTTGAAATTAAATATGTAATATAATATTAATATACAAACCTTTTGAAGTACTGAAATCTGTTTTGTACCTTTGTAAATAAACTGATAACCACCAAAAGCAGGTGATGATGAGAGTCACATGATGAGCCAAAGCCTGTCACAAGCAGCTTTTAAATAGTAATGTATATAGAAGGTGCACGGTTTATTTCAAACACTAAACACCATCATGATAACACACATGAGTCAGAAATAACATAAACATTAATTTAACAACATTAAATGTTACATACAACTCTAATGTACAAAGATTTTTGAATTATTGGTTATTGGTTATTTCAACAAAAAACGTAACATTTGAAATGTAACACAGTTACATGTATACATTGTATACATTATTTTTCCACTTCCAAAAATGGTATGCTATTGTAGAATTACATGTAACATCCAATACAATTTCACCATATACTGTATATAGTAGGAGAACTTACTGTTAACCGGTTTATTTAACAGCTATTTAACAGGTTTTTGCTGTAGCGTGTTTTACAGTCTTTTACTGTTAAATTTACAGTAATTTTTTACAGTGTAACTGTTAATTGAATCTCTCTTGTGGCATATTTGAGTGACTTTTAACATTGCTGCCTTTAAACAGTGCCTCAAATCTGTCACGTTTGATGTTCAGTTTCGGTTAGTATGCTTTTTATTGGCAGAACACAGCAAGGCAGCTCACTCAGTGTTGAAACCCATCCAGTTTCCCTCCCGCGCCAAAATCCCATCATAAACACTTTTCCTACGTCTAGATTGATTAGCGAACATCCACCGTTCTGTTCGGTCATGTGGTTTCTGGGTGGGATGTGTTAATACACGATCAGCTCATTTTGTCGCAAAGGACAGCGGTGTCTCACTCTGTCTGTCCAAACACATTACACAGATGGATATGCTCGCGTGTGTCCACCATCTGACCCCTGGGTAAAGCCACCACCTGCATTTTAAATGCCATGTTCAATGACACATGCGATGCTACACTGATGTGTTGACAGTGCCAGATCTTTTGCAGAAACCCTCAAGCTTCAAATAAATTACAAGCATTATGAAAAAGTACTGGCTGTCCTGGTTGAGAAACACTGTTTGCTTGTTTGTAGTGTATATAATTAAAGCATCTAAACCTGTGAAAGTCACATTAGACTCTTTTTTTTTTTTGACAAGAGTGCATTATGCCGTCAGTGTAAATGCCAGACCTGCCCACTCTTTCCAGCCAGAGAGTCTGAACAGCAGGGTAAATATTCACTTTGCGTCAGATTGCATGTTTTCTTCCAGCAGAGTCACTGATAGAGGCACAGTGAATGTCATCGCATTATTCTCTTCTGTTGCACACAAGAGAGATGCTGCGATGTGGCACTGGTCTTAAACCATCATCTGACGCTACATTGGGAGCCTGCTGCCTGATGCAACTGTTGATCACGAGAGAGTGGGATTTCTTTTTTGTTTTTCTAGGAATGTAAATACTATTCGAAAAAGGGAAACAGGATCATTGTTGTAGGGCCCTATGAAGTCTGCCTTATTTTTCCCCAAAAAATTTCTGTATGTATACAAGTTTTAAAACCATATGAAATTTAATTAATTCCTCATTCAATTCAATGTTATTATTTTTTTTTCTGTTTATACATTTATTACATTTTCATTCAAGCTTGCCTAATCAATTTAATTTATATGCATATATATATATATATATATATATATATATATATGCACACACAAAGATTTAATATCATTTCAAACAGAGAACTCAGGTATTACCAAATCTCAAAAATCATGTTTTTTTTTTTTTTTGTATTTTGCATTCTAATTAATATTAATCAAACTACAGTTATTGCTTTTTTTCTGACTAGGTTAAAAAACAAGTAACAAAAAACAACAGATAACTGACAAAATAAATCACAATGAAAATTTGATAACATAATAAAAAATAAAAAAACTAGAAACAGATTTGATATATATTTATATTTACAGTGTAGTTCTTGAAATGATGAAATGCTCAGAGCAGCTCTGGAGATGAAGTATGTGTTCACGTTCTTGACAGATGCTAAAAACAGCATGAGTATCATGTGTGCAGAACATTTAAATAGCAGTCTTTTTGTACTTTTGATTTATTTAACCAAATTTGCCACGTTCCACTTAATACACTAAATTCCATTTTATGACTGAATGCCGTGATTCTGCCTCATGGAAATCTTATAGGGCCTTATTGTTGCTTTGTGGAGTTTTATTTTCTTCTGTGATTTTCTCTTCCCTTTCTCTCTGTGCTAAAATTTTATGATTCGTGAACTGTCTTATGACTGATACAGTATATTTTGAAGTAAATCAATATAGTCACATTTAATAGTTCCTGGCCATCTAATATTGGCGCAGAACTCAAACTGTCAGACACTTCTGGATCAGTGGCCACAACAGATTTTATGATATTATCCGTCAATAAAATGATAAGTCTTGCAAAGTCAAGTCTGGGCCACACTGAAGCTCATTCTGTCCAAGAAGCATCCATGTGAGAGGAATCAGCCAGCCATGCTTTTTGTTGTCACAAGCTTTTAAATTAACAACTGTTTTTTTTTTTTCTTTTATGTTATACTATTTTTTTTTTTCAATGTTATACAATGAAAATTTTTTTTACAATTACTTTTTTACCTTACACATTTATATTTTACCATTAAATATTTTACATTTAAAGGAAAGAAAGAAGACTGGAACTATTAATGACTCAGAGGCAGGTGCTTTCTTTTTATCACAACACTGAATAAAGCTGAAAAGCTCTGTAATCTTCTCCAGACACATGACCGGAGTGTTGGAAGACGATACAAGTATGTTTATTACGACAGGACAGTCTCGCTGTGAAAGTCAAGCACCTTTGACCTGAAAAATCAATGGACTTGGAAATATTTGAGCTGTGAAGGTCTTCTTTGGTAACTTCACGCTCATCTTTAAGCCAGTGATGCAAAGCAGCTTTTGGGAATTAAAAGGAAGGTGGTTTGAGGTTGAACCCTGCTTAGAAGGAGACTCACTTGAGGGATTTTTAATAAAGCCTTTTTTGTTAGACAGGAAATAGGGACGTACGGTTGCTAACCAACATGCCATTTGCTCTGAGAGCGAGAGACTGAGACAGAAGTGGTTTATCTAAAGATACGTTTTTTTTAGCACGGCTCTAAATAGTTCTTGCAGCTTGATGAAGGCTGTGATTCTCACATTTTCAAATTCTAATTCTCCATCCTGCACTCGTCTGTCAGTCTTGACAAAAAAAAAAACAAAAAAACACATGGCTGTTAACTTTTAATGGATAGTAACATTGCATGCATGTTTGCGAGGAGGTGAAAAGTGCAGTTTCTTGTTTTGGATTTTTCAAAAAAAAAAAAATACACTTGGTTTGAGATAAGAGAGGAAGTCATAAAAACATCCACTCTCTGATGTTTTGGCTTTTTTTTTGTTGTTGAGTTATTTTTTTACAGCTCTTTGGTGCAAAAAATAAAATAAAATAATACATTAAATTAAATTACATTTTAATTTGCAATTTTATGTATGTTCTTGTGAATCTGTGAGATTGAAACAACAATTTCTCAGTTATTTCTTATAAATGAATAATACTGTAGACCCCTAAGTGCCCTCCTCTCCATAGACATGCGTCATCTCCTGTTGTATGTTTCACTGTTCGGACAGATTGCTGTAAGGCATCATATCAAGAAGTCCTCCATCACCTGATGCAAGCCAGGAGTAATGCAGAGTTCATCCGAGGTCCAACACAAGCTGTGTTATTGGAAGGCTGAGTGAAAACTTTTTAATCTTATTTTGACGTGACCTTCTTAAAGGGTCATTTTGTTAAATTACAGAGTCGGATTATTCTGAATTGGTGCGAGTCGAAGGTCCTCGCACAGTATTTTACCTCAGAAAACCCTCTAAGAGTCACCTCGCCTCCCGTCGCAGAGCATCTTTCTGATTTTGAAGGAGCAGATCTTCTTTCTACGTCGTGTGTCCATTTTTTGAGACAGTAAAGAAAGCCGCCCACAGGCTTTTGCAGAAGCTGTCAGTGAAGTCAGTCATTTGTCTGCGACTATATGGATTACGTCAGTCAAGAGCTAACAAACAGCCAGCTTTGTGATGTTCCTCCACTCTAATGTTTGTCTGAAAAACCTTTTATCTATCACGTCCCCGCTCGACTGTTCCCTTCTTTAACAGAGATAGTCAAAGACAGCTTGTCTCACATGTTGATTTATTGCCACCCACTGTGCTTTTTTAATCATAACTTTGCTCCGTGATTCTAAAGGCACACTGGTGCTCCATCATGCAGTCTGTAGATTTCTTTATGGAAAAACGCTGGGCGTTGAGTTTTTTCAGGTAAATGAGATTTAAAGGATCTGAGCTGTGGTTTAGCGGTTAGCACATGAGGTTTAGACCTGTGTGGGAAAAGAAGGTCAGCTGACCAATTCAGGTTTTTTTTCCTTCTATAAGCTGTTTGACCTCATAAATGTACAGTATAGTGATGTTCCACAATATTTAAGCTTTATAAGAGGTTATGGTTTAACTTCTAAATCTGCACACATTTTTTTAAAAATTATTATTATTATTGTTATTATATATTGTATCGGTATGTTTTTTGTATACTTATTTTTATTTTATTAAAATAGTATTTTATTAAAATAAATCAGAGGTGTCCAAACCTTGAATATATAAAGAGACAAAAATCTTAAATGAGGGCCATGGACCAGAAAAACACTGCATTATATTAAAGATTTGTAATGTTACAATTTAAATGTGTAATGTTTTTGTTTACATTTAAATGTAATAAATAAATAAATATTATGTTAAAAATAAATGATAATATAAAAAAAAAAATAAAATATGCTTCAATCTTTCAACTTTATGTATATATGCAAAATAATAAATACAACCAAAATGAAACACTAAAATCAGTCATTTTAAATGCTTTTGAATTTTTGCATCACAAAATTATAATGTAGAGTATAAAAATTAGTGATGTCAAATGATTCATTACAATTGGATACAAAATAAATATTTTTTACTTTGTATATATACAGTATATATTTAGAAAATATTTACGTGTGTTCACATGTTTATATATTAATCTAATTTATATTATAAACAAATATATTTAATATATAAACACAACCTATTTTTCTGAGATATATGCATAGTACATGTGTATTTATACACAATAAATATACATAGTACACACACATATATCATGCAAACAAAAACTTTTGTAATTAATAACTTGACAGCACTAGTAAGAATAGATATTCATTTTGAGATTTTTCATTTAACAGTGTCAGAGTTTGAAAAGGTATAAAAAGATTTTAAAGATGATAACACAAAGGTAAAAATAAGTATGCACATTTTAATGTACAATATTGTGCATCCCGGACAAGTTTATTAACAGTCTGTTTTGAAAACAGTAGGCTAATATGTGCAATATCAGCATGAACAACATTTAGTTGGCTTGAGCAATGTTTTAGAGCAATTAAATCATGTTGGCAACTACATGAAAGAAATCTGTTTTTGTTTTGTGTTGCTTTTCTTGCATTGGTTTGCATTCTATTGTTGCATTGCATTTCTTCCTGTGCTTTATTGTGAGTTTAGGAAGTTTGAGACGATTAATTGGAAGTCATTATGAACTGTGATGTGAGTTTGGGATATGTGCTGTTTACCACATTGTAGGTGAGGTGTTCTCTCACTTAAAATTGAGTTATAGAGATATGCATTTATAAAAAATGTGTCATAGCTCATTAAGTGTGTTAAACAGTGGCTGGAAATTCTAGGTGCACAATATTTTCTCTGTATATAAAAAAAAATGAAAAAAAGTGACTCATTGTTCACATTTTCTATTCTCTTTCCCAATTTAGATTGTTTTTCCTGAGCTAATAACATATTTTCATATTTTCAACTAGTCATTTTACTACCTAAATATTAAAAGGTACTTGTTGATAGTTGAACCGTGCATGCTTTGAGAAAAGCTTAAAGTGCTGTGCTCGTTGTATCAATTACTGGGCTATTAATGGGACATTATGCATGTCACCAGGTGTAATGATGTGACAAGCTCATTATGTGTCTTTTCATAAATTGCTTGGTGTGCTATCAAACTCGTTGTCGGTTATGGCATAAGCACATCTGATTCAAATTTAGGACATGTATATGAACTGAGGTGGAGATGAGTGACCACACTCACCCTTGCACATTCTGCTTTGACTAACCAATTACTGCATGCAAATATAATTTACATTTTTACATTTTTTTAAATTAATTTTTAAGTAAAGCAACTCAGATATATAC
Source organism: Enteromius radiatus (assembly GCA_032357445.1). Lineage (NCBI taxonomy): Eukaryota > Metazoa > Chordata > Actinopteri > Cypriniformes > Cyprinidae > Enteromius > Enteromius radiatus. Next base: position 16,089 of record JAUCMS010038616.1, read on the forward strand.
ATATACAGTATCTCACAAAAGTGAGTACACCCCTCACTTTTGTTGCCAGCAGTTCAGACATTAATGGCTG
>JAUCMS010039122.1:0-16097 GCA_032357445.1 Enteromius radiatus
TCACTGCTGTGTGTGTGCGCACTTGGATGGGTTAAATGCAGAGCACAATTTCCTAGTATGGGCAACCATACCTGGCCTCATGTCCTTTCCTTTCCTTATTGTTCTTACTCTGCCATATTTTGTTCTTGTTTTAAACATAAACCTATGTAAATGTGATTAGATTTATTCCCCTAAAATAAGAAATAGTGTTATATATCTAATGCAGTTTTACTATATTTAAGAATGTTTACTGAAAAACAAAACAAACATTTATTATAATTTAAAATGTAATTATTAACATTTTCTGCAGTGCAGTGAATATCAATTCAATAAAGTGAATAATTTAAACAAAGGTTGCATTGTCATTGGATAAGAGTGAATTCAATCAATCATGTAACAAACTTGCTAGACACTACTACAAGTCTTCCTGGATTAGTTTTCGTTTTTTTGCGCTTAAGTGTCACCTTTTCCAGGAACGATTTAAAATAAGGATTTAAAATAAGCTTTCATGGGTGCTCTACTGAAGGTGAGCTTTTACTGTATTTGATATGAGATGGCCAACTTCATCCAGCACTAGTACAGTGTATTGTTTATGGTACTGTATATACAGTCACAGTGAAGTCCTCAACTATTTTCCAGCAACAAACAACAACCAGATGTGCCGTTCAGTATGGCTGTCACACAGATAGCACTGTGCATTTTCAGAAGCGATCCCCTTAAGCAACTACTATAAAAGGCCTTGTTTCCTCCTTTTCTAATCTTTTCATTCTTTCCTGGAGGCAGAGAGAGAGAGAGAAAGAGAGATTGCTTTCATTCAGGAAATTTGCCACATGGAAGAGGAAGAGTAGGGGGCTCAATGGGGCTCTTCTGTCTTTCTTTCTCTCTGGAGCTCAAAATTACCATATTAATGTCATTTATATCAAGCACACACTCTTTGCACAATCTCTTTGGGTTTATTATGTTGATCTTACTCCATAGAGTCCTAACGATTATTATATTATTGAGTGAGGCAGAGCTCATTTTATTTGAAAAAAGTATGTTTATTGCACAAAAACTAAAGGCAAAGTCAACATGTTCATGAAATTCATATTTATGTAGAGTTTTTGAAAACATTATTAACATACACCTTTTAAATGATCTTTTATTAGTGTGGGCTGCTTACAAAATGAGTGGAAACAGGAAACCTGAAAACACTGAGTCCTGGCAGCATTTCTCTCACTATGAGTGTGTGGGATTTTGCCAGCTCTACAGGTGTTACGAAGCATTGCCAGGATTTGACTCATATAATTTATTTATAAGCAACAATTTTTAAAGCGACTTTTTGTATTTGCTCAATGTTGTCATCAGATGTGAATGCCACTTATTGTAGATGGGTAAATAGACAATAATGATTAAAGGCCTTTACTGACTTTGGCAAACATTTGTGATCTTTCTTGCCAGATGTACAAGTAATGCTGGATATGATATATCAGACCTCGCTCTTGTTCTTTTTCTCTTCTGAACAAGTGAATGGAAAACACAATTCGATGACCACTGACCTCTTGTTAAATGCAAGTTCAGTTAATTCATGCATGTAATTGATTCAAAGCTAGATGATGTACAAAATGTACAAAAGCACCAGTGACTAAAACCAGTGTCATTAAAACAAGCCAGTAAGTGCAGAAGTATCAACACAGTTTATTAAAAACTATTGCAGTCAAATTTTAATTAAAATGTAACTTTAGTTTTGCCAAAGATGCTTTCAAAGAAATATACTACCTTTTCTAAACCAGTTTTCAATGTGTAATATAAAAAAAAATATCTAGTTGAGCAGTTTTTTTCTTTTAACAAGCCATTGAAACACTATATATTTGCATGCTTAATAGTTTAAGTCCACACGTATCCTATAACATTGACTAGGGTTCATTAGCCTCATCCAATAGGGGGATTACTGCCTTGTTTGAGAGTTCAGTGTCAGCAGGTAGATATTTAACACTAAATGACCCTTTTGTCACGATTTCCCCTCCCTCCTTGTCTTTCAGGGACCTCCAGGACCTCCTGGAAATCCAGGATTACCAGGAAAGAGAGGGCCCAGGGTAATGTTTAATATTTCACTTATTTTTTAGTGTTGCTTAGGAGATCTCAGTTTACATCCGATGTAATATTTCTGTGCATGTTAATGGACTTCAGTTTGCCAACGCTGCATTAAAGGGTGATGAAATTGGCATTTGTACTTAAACTTTCTTTCACAGGCCAGACAGCCATGCTCCGGTTTCAATACCACTCCAGCTGTTACTTCATCTAGGAGACTAGAATAACATGTCCTATTTGTCAGGTGTCTTAGATGGAGTAATTACAATGTAAAATAAATTGTAAATATTGCAAAAAGATTATGACATTCATTCAACTATGTCATTCATTTTTGGGCTGAGGGGCATTTTTTATTTATGGTCAAAGTTGACTTATTCCTATTAAACACTGATTAGCCACATGTGGGTCTGAAATCAAGTTATCTTTGCATTTCAGATGGCTCGCACTCAAAAATTCATGTTTACTGCTTGTTCAACTTCCATGTAGATTATAGATTCTGTGCAGTCAGTTTAATTGTAAAATGAATGCTTGCTTAGTCCATTTGCATTGCTACTTTATTAATAATGTTCATTGGCAATAAGTGAATGTAGGCAAATCTGCATAAAAACCAACAGATATGATGAAAATTTAAAAACTAAAATATGATTATTTCCATCTAACGTCCCTAGTGAAAGCTAAATATACTAAAATGCTTTTGAAATAGATTTATTGCTTAGTATACTATGAATCCATTTACATATTGTGGCTTGTGACTGTCCCATTGACATAATAAACACTTTCAAGATCTAGAAAAGTATGAAAGACATCGTCAGAGCACTCTGTCTGCCATCAGTGGTTCAACCGTAACATTATGAACCTACAAAGAAAACAAAAATAATGACTTAATTTAACAATTCGGCACTGTATTGTCACCATAGTGCCATTTTGGAGAGTATTCTCTGGACGCAAATAGCGTACGCTCTTCTGTGTCATCCTCACCACATGAATGTGGTGTTTACATTCAAATCAAAGCGTAAATATATGTGGGAAACATATCCATGTGTTGAGATATGTTCACAGAAGAGCGTACGTTATGTGCGTCCAGTGAATGCTCTCTAAAATGGCACTACGGTGACCATATGGTGCCAAATGTTAAATCAAATCATTATTTTTGTTTTCTTTGTGTACAAAAAGTATTCTCGTCACTTCATGATGTTACAATTGAACCACTGATGCCAGAACGACTATTCTGGCGATGTCTTTCATACTTTTCTGGACCTTGACAGTGTTTATTACTTGGCAGTCAATGGCACAGTCAATAGCCTCTTGGTTTTCATCCAAAATATCTTACTATTTGTGGTCCGACGACAGATTTTATGGGTTTGCAATGACATGGTGGTATATCCTGCAATTGTACTTTTGGCATACTGAACTGGTATACCTAAAGTCTGCTTAATTGAAACAGCAAACTTTAATTTTGTTGAAGTAGCACTGAAGTCCAACTACACATGTACTGTACTAAAGTATATTTGATTGTGCTAAAGTGGAACTGTTGCAAGTATACTTTAAACACTTTTGATATCTTGCAATTAAAGACCATACAAGGCATTAAAAATGCTTAGCTCAATATTAAGAAATGTGTACAAGAAGTACTGCGGATAATATTTAATTACATTGTTTATTTCAGTCTTGAGCGATATCAGTAAATATGTTAATCGGTTTGAACTAGTAAGGTTAAGTCAGAAATTATATCCAGTGTAGACTTTTTTGGCTAAAACATTTTTTCTCAATTTACAGTATGTAAGTCTACTTTAGTCACAAGCTGATAGTTTGTCATCAGGTCGAGCAAGTACCATGTAGAAATGACTATTTGCTAGTAAGGTTGTAATTGAGAGTGAAAGAAAGCATGAGACAATGAGATATCAGTTAGTCAGGGATTCAAAGAGACTTCCCTGGGTGGAAGTCTAGATGTTTTGTGTGTGAGATACCTGCCCTAGCATATGAGACTGCCCTTTAGAGAGGCCCCTGAAGGCTGGACTTAGGGAACCCAATCTGTTGAGCTAAAGAAAGGACTCTTTGTAGCAGTCTTATTAAAGGCATTTAAAGCCTCACCGGTGCTCACCAGCTCTTAAGCTCTCCAGAGTTGCTGGTCAAGAGCCTTGGGATCCCACATCATTAGGCAATGCAGTAAGGTACCATTAACAAGAATATACCACAAAACACCTCATATGAAAAAGATTTGCTCATATATTATATTAAAAAGTAAAATAAAAGTGCAGTGCTTGCTATAATTAACTTTTTTTATAAGCAATTCATATGCAAGATAAAATTGAGCTCCTAGTGCAATCAGATTTAAATCTGTTAGTTCTTATACTGATACATGGATATAATTAATGTAAGATTACGATAACAAATTAATACTAATTACATAATCAAAATCAAAAGCAAGAGTTTATAAATTGCCAGATATATAGGTATGATTTCTAAAGCATTTTACTGAAGGACACAATAGGTACTGTATAAAGCAGATCCAGGCACAGGAGTTTCATTCTTTATTTATTAAATTAGCTATCTAATTGAACTTTTTTGAAAGTAATAGCCACATTAATTAATGTAAAATAAGCCATGTTTTTCTCAAGATTGTAACTGTAACGATTTTAGACAGAGCCAAACTCTTTCAGTCATTTACAAACATTTACAACATCCCCAAAGTGTTTGTTAGTTTTTGAATCAAATATACAAAGTGTTGGTTTGTGCTGGAGGTAACTACTGTACAAGTATTGTAAGATCATATTTAGTATAATTCAGGGTTTGTGACATTGTGAATGTGTAAATAGACTTTTGTCACATTAAAAAGCTCAAAGTCAAATAAAATGTCAAACTTGGACAAGGGAATAAATGGTTGGGTAACACTTTACAATAAGGTTCATCACTTAAAGAGTTGGTCCCCATTGACTTCCATAGTGGTTTTTTCCCAGTACTATGGAAGTTAATGGGGACAAGCAACTGAAGATGAACGATCCCTTTAACATTGGTAAACAACATTAGTAAACATGAACTAAGAATGAACAATACTTCTAGAGCATTTATTAATCATAGTTAATGTTATTTTAAGCATTTAATAGTGCATTATTAAAATCACAGGTTCTGTTTGTTGACATTAGTTCACGCACTCTGAGCTAAAATGAATAAACAATGAACAGCTGAATTTTCATTAACTAACATTATCAAATATTAATAAATAGTGTAATAAATTAGTTGTTCATTGTTTGTTAATGTTATTTGTTATATACATATGTTATATACATTATCTAATGACAACCTTATTGTTAAGTGTTACCAATGCTTCCTAAATCAAGCCTCCAAGCATAGCTCTTCTAGTCTAATGTTTACTAGCGAATGTACAGTGAAATTAGTCAAAAGCACAGCTCACGCAAAAGTCACATTCAAGAGACTTTCTGTTGTTCAATGTGGCAAATTCACATGTCCATCTCAAACTTGTTGCAAAACATGTAACACATTTTTCTCACGCAAAATTTTGAATGCATTGATTACAATTGAAACGACTGGATTTTGTTGAATAGCTGTAATCACTTTCCCATTATCTTCTTTTTAAACCTGTTTTGTTTTGTTACTGACGCATTGTCGTTTCCTTATGGCCACATGGACACTTTGTCTAACAATAGTTTTTGAAAACAAAAAGCAATTTCTTGACAATTTCCATGTTTTTTTAGTGCCTACACCAAATATGGTAGTGTTTATGTAGTAATTCATTTTTCAGGTCTCTCACAACTGCACAGAATTGTAAACCATTCCCTTCTGTGTCATGTGCTGGGTCATGTGGTCTGTCAGGGTTGTCTGGTGTGAATCAAAGCCTCATAGACGACAAACAAGAGTGTAGGATGTACTGTACCAACACAGTGAAATTCTACAATTTACAATGCCACCACTAAAAAGTACACTATTAAATGTTGTTTATCTTGGTAAAGAAAGATACTCCCTCAAGTGCACCGGTAAACATTAGCAGAGGCCTTCTTTGAGCCAGGTCAGGGAACCCCATCGTAAGTCAGCCATTCTCAAATATATGAGGCGGAAAGTGACAACCACCACGCGCGTCTGCCCACACGAGTGCCTGCTGGAGATCTGAAAGTGAGCAGGAGAGATTAACCAATATGTAACCTGATAGGCTTTCCTGATACCCCTCTCTCACTCTCCTCTGATCACTAACCACGGCCACATGTGGAAAACCTGACCAAACATAAAAAATGAGGTGGAAATCTGTATACGAGCTTCTTGTAAGTATCTCCATATGGCCAGTTTGTGTGTACTCAGCAGGAAGGGCGATGAATAAGAGCCCCACTCATAGCTAACCCCAGGTGGATCATATATAAATAATAGCGCTGCCTTGACAAGTAGGCTTAGAGTTAGCTCTCGGCTTTTAGTCTTTGAATCTCACCATTGCTTGTCATTTGCACTACAGTGTGAATAACTTCCCTGATGGTTGTCAGCTACGTCTCATTCAAAAAAGCTGAATGGTTTTGAATTGCGTATAAAACTTCCATCCATTCGCTTTACATATTTTTACAAAGTAATAAACTTAATATGATGCACATTTGTATGATTTATGTTATAGTACTAATAAACTGAATGTGTTTTAACAGTACAACAACTGGGTTTAAATGTATCATCAATAAATGCCATTTTTTTATTTGAACTAATTGAATGTTGCATGTTCAACAGCTAGCCATAGCCATGTTCGTACTTTTTTAATGTAATATCATTTGTTGAGCTATCTTTTCAGCACAAAAACTGACCAGAGATCCATTTAAGTAGCCGCTAAATGTGCTGAAACAGGGCTGTGCCAGAAAGTGTAAACAGAATATAATTCATGAGAGATGTTTGTATACATTTTCTATTATCTTGGCAGGACTAGTTTAACAAATGATGATTAAACAATAGAGAAGAGTTATAATCAGCATAAACAGGATATATAAAGACATGAAATGTAGTTGAACACACTTTCTGCGTTTTCTGCATCATAGCAGTGGAGTGAGGCTGTACAGTCCCTCTAAAATATGTTAGATTATACTCTGCTTCTTACTTCAGATAAGAAATGTTTTGGAGGAGTGTTTGTTTATCTGATTTGCATAAATTCTTGAGTGAATCGGATGGTGAAACGATGCTAAAAGCATGTGCAAATAAACATCATCAAGCCCAAATCTTTCCACCCCTCAGTGTTTGTGTGCTATCAGTGTGGCCTTTAGTTTCAGTTGTCACATATTAACCTCGAAAACAACGGCCATTTGGATTAGGCTTTTGCAGTTTTTTGTTTAAGATCACTTCCATTTTGTCTGCTTTACTAACAGAGCAGATAAATCAGTGTCTAGGGAGCTTTCTTGCACTCTCTCTATTCAAACCCCTTGGTCGCTGCTGGAAAAGTGAGCTAATGAAGAAAATCATGTCCATATGGTATATGCCAAAAGCATATGCCAGAAGTACCCTTTAAAACACAACACTTTCTTTTTAAGTGGAGGGCAATTTTCTGAATGCATGCCTTGGGCAAACTTGTGCTACTTACGTACAGTACTTACCATGAGGGCCAGAATAATGAAATATGTATGAGGTTTTTTTAGTATTATCATTCCCTAAATTTGACTAAGCTGCTTCCCTCGGATTCTGACAGGGTTGGCGACTTTAAGGGACTAAAGGACTAAACATTTTCCAGGGTTTGAGCTAAACGTGTGGAGCTGAGGATTATAGGGATCTTTATTTATTGACTTGATGGGGTTTTTTTTCGGCACTCAATATTTCCACGTTTCTGTCTGAAATGTATAAAGGTGCCTAAGTGCACAATGCATAGTTTTTTGAGGCATTTACAGATGGGACTGCCACTGTGGATTCATCACTGCATACTGTAGTGTTTTGCATTTTTTAAGTTAACCAAGCTGTTAAAGTGATCCTAAATGCCTTCTATTTTTGTTTATATACAGTATAATGTAGTGGCATAGATATGGAATTTTACCAGCTCTGTATAAAAAGAAAAAATTCATTTATACTTTCACTTAAACCCAGGGAGATTTGGGAGAGAAACAATTTGAACAAAATGTAACACTCCATAGAAGAAAAAAGTTTCCTAAGGAACAATATAATTCTCACTAAAATAAAGTTGTTTGAAGACAGATCAGTTTTGACAGATGTTTTCATTAATAGGTGGATTGTCTTTGATTTAATTAGCTTATGTCACTTATATCACTGAGATTCGAATAAATTATCATTTTGTAATTTGATTTCAATCTTGTTGCTGTTCCTAACTGGGGGAATTACTCATTTAACCGGCCAAAGTCAATTTTTACTCACTTTGTGAGTGTTAATTCGGGACCCTGATAGCAGCTATTGGACTGACAGAAGTAATGTGCTTCTAATAGTCTGATACGTGAATATTCACTGACTCTTTTTCTCTCTGAACATCTAATTCTCTTTTATGCCCCTCTCCTTTCCTTTCTTGTCTTTTTATTGGCTTTTTATTGTTCGGAAAAAAGAAAAAACAATAATGTGGTTCAAGGCTTGTGACCCAGCTTAAGTCTCCTGCAGTGATTGCACAGTAACTATGGAGGAGACGGCACACAAATAAATGTGAACATGTGTTGTGTTGTTTTGTAGGGTCCCCTTGGTCCGCATGGAAACCCAGGCCGCCCAGGGACCCCCGGGCCCAAGGTATGTACCAATGAGTAAAGATTTGTAATTCTTTTGTGGATGTTAACAAACTAGTTTTTGCAACTGTGAGGCTCCTTTTAGTTACATTTTATTTTGATAGTCCAGATTCCACTAACTATAAGTAACTTTGCAACTACATGTCAACTATTCATTCTTATAAATTAATTTCCTATTAATTTGCAACTATACACTTTGTCTTTGTCTATAGTCTTTGTCAAACAATTAAAGTAAAGTGCTAGAAAATCTTAAGTAATACTCTAATGACTGCTAGTTGACAGGTTGCAAAGTTACTTATTGTTGGTAGAATGTCTAAAGTGGACAAGCAAAATAAAGCATTAACCCCACTTTTGTCTGTTCTGGTTTAATTTTGTTTGTTTTTTTGTTTCACAAAGCAATTTGTGATGACATTAAGCAGTATGTTTAGATATAACATAACAAAAAAAAACATGCCCGTAAGATGAGCTTTGATCTACTTAATGGCTTCTACTTATGAGCCATATGCGCTTTAAGTAGCACTTTAATAGGTGATTGTGTATTTTTCCAACAGTGATATCACAAGGTAGACTATGTCACAGTATAGACTACCATAAAAAACACTACTACTTTGGGACCGATAGAAAACCAGTCACTCTACCTTCTACGTTTAGCTGTTGTAAATTAAAAGAGAAACAATAAAACATGAGTAGCTGAATTCTGATGAACGCTGGCAAGAAAAGCACGAGTTTGACGACATCATTGGACCTGTTTATTTCCATTCACGCTTTTCACAGTTGTTCGTTTTACCACATCTGGCTGCTTGTAGAAGTCTTACAATAGACCAAGATTTAAATTCTCCTTGCTTACTGTTACTGCCAGGACAAGGATGAGACTAAATAGATTGAGGGAAGAACAAAACAAGAGAGAGAGACCTAACTAATGCACTGATGGAGTATGTTTGTTGTTGGCTTCCTAAAAGTTGTTTCTCTCTATAAATGTGTTCAAATAGCAATAATTTGGTCATTCATTGAGTGGTAACTCATCAAATGATGGATAAGAGCGTTATAACTGGCATGTATCCAGACAAATGGTGTAAACCAGCACTCTTTTTGGCTTTTAAGAGCCAATTTTGGTGTCTGAATTGCAGTAAGTGAAGTTTTCAAGCCTGGTGAATTCTTCACAACCAAGCTCAATACCTACAAGATTATGCCAAGCAAATCACATTCATCACATTCATTACCTGATTTACATAATTACTTCGGTGAAACAGCCAAAAACTGAAAAAAAATGCAGGAAGCATTGTCAAACAAAAAAATAGCAGATTAATTGCTTAGATTGATTGGAGGAAAACATGTTCTACCACTTGTACATTGTTTGAATGATAACCATAAAGCATGGCTCCATCCCATTGCCTGAAAAGGCAGAAGAATGTAGTGTGTGAACCCCAGTGTCATTGCAGAGGCTTACTGTAAACTTCTTCTCACTAGCGTACTGTACATGGGTCACTCTCTTGTATAAACAACACTCCTTCCCTTTGCAAGCTTTCATTACTCTTATCCATGAAGACTATATAGAAAAATTAGGAGAGGAATTCTGTTACAGAGTTCTGTTTGGAATGGAGCAGGGGTCACAATAACTCCACAGTAACCTCCTCATTTCCTGTGCAATGTATACATGGTTCAAAACATCTGTGAGTTGTGTGTCACTGTATGTAGTTTAAAAAAGTCTTTTCGTTTAAAAGCTTTTTAGGATGGTATACTTAGTTGAACTTTTAGAAAAGCTTTGCATAATCTAAATACACATCATTATAATATTTTGCATTTTTCCATGAGTGGTAGTTTGGATCAGTTATTATTCTTTTATTATTTATTATTCTGTTACAGGGAAAAAAGGGAGACCCTGGAATCTCACCCGGCAAGGCACCAAATGGAATAAAGGTATGTGTACTAAAGTACGTAATAATGGAATAAATAACAGAAACAAACAGAATGAAGTATGCTGTGCACTAGCAAACTTTTTTTCATGCTTAAAAGTTGTTAAAGAAAAACTGTAATATAAAAAGAACTATTTAAATTCTAATATGCTCAGTTGCTGCTGAAGAAAAGAGATGGGTTGTTTAATATTTTTGTGGAAACCATGATTAATAAGCCTGAAGGATTTGATTAGCTTTGATTAGCAGGTCTGTTGTGAAATTAGAGTTTAGTGTTGTGGCCCTTCAGGGATCTCATGTAGACTTGTGAGATCAAACATGACGAAGAAATCAGAATAGCACAGTGGCAAACAAGTAGCATATTCTGCAGCTTTTACACACACCACGTGTACCAGAACAGTATGTGCATGCTCCAAAATCATCTGATTTTTGTAATCATACATACTCTGACTTAGTTTTGCATTAGTCTCGCGTAGTCAGACCTTCAGACTGACGGCTGGAATTTATGGTAGCGTTTATTGGCCATGGCCCACCCCTGAGGCCACTTGACTGACATGTCAAACAACCAGTCATGGTTGGTTTCATTCAGCGTCGCATTTCGGAGCGTGAAAATGTCAGCACATGTGTAACTTGAACTCTATTTTAAAAAGCAAACTTGAAATGTTTCACATATTGATCAGTTGATCCTGATAAGAGCTCATCATCACAGTTGTAAACATGATGGCTTTATTTGAACATTACAGAATGCGACAGACACATCTCCGGGAAATCCTGTATTATTCAACCAAGTGTGCATCAGACATTTAGCCAACATTCCGTGGGTGTGACGTCTGAGGCTGAGACTATTTTTGCACTAATCAGTTGTTCCACAAGGTGGCAACACTAGCCAGGGTTATTGTTTCACTGTAGAAAACGAAACAAAAGAGACTGAACAACAAAATAGCTGAGCCTATTATAACAGATGGCTGCATTGACAAGAGCTTACAGTATATGAGAAAGTTATGAGATAGCGACAACTTTAGTTTATAGGAGTATAAACACATTTTTATCAATCGTAACTTCTTTAGTTAAATAGGGCAGATGCTAGATAAAGATGAAGCTTTCCAGAGTATGTGTGCTGAACGTCTGCATTCTTGTAAGCTTAAAATGGAGTATACTTTGAAAAGGTTGCACGTTCGACTATACGCATATGCTAACTTAGACTAAAAAACAACTGAAGTATACTTTGAACTTAAGTTACAATGCATGGTGTCTCTGGAAATGTTAACATTGTCAAATCTCATTTTCTTCTGTTTTTCTTTTTAGGGGGACCCTGGGATATTAGGGCTACCCGGACAATCCGGACAAGTTGGTCGGAAGGTAAGAGTCATTCTTTGATTCTAAGGAGACTCCACCAACGTCACGTCACAGAACGGATCTAAGCATAGTTCCCAACCCAGATGTTTGGAAATGTTTCAGCACACTTAATTTGCAACAGCATAGCATCATGTTTTTCCAGGAAACATTATTGCTTTATCAGCCCTATGCTAAAGTAATCCCTCACATACTGTCACACTACGGCTTATTCTGGATGGCGAGATATCAGTCTAACTTTGCAAATGCGAAACAGGTTTTTGTGTCGAACTCCTCCTTAAATCAGTTGTGTGAAATCCCGTTGGAAAAGGTTCTTGTAGTAGACCTCACGGAAGCTTAGAGCATTTCCCCTGCTTTTCTAGAAAGAAACCCAATTTGATTCAGACATGTCCACTTTGACCTTGATGTCCTGGAAGCCACTGTGAACAGGATAGCCAGCGAATGACTCATTGTAGTCCAAGTCCAAGGGATGTCTGTGGAAAACTTCTTGTAAAATACTGTGGTTTACCTCCATGTAGTGTGTGTATTTTATTTTGAAATGTTCTTTACCTAACAGGACCAAATAGGTGTCATTATAGTACAACAGAAGAGGTAAACGCTTTCCAAATCAATTGAACAGACAGCGCTTTGGCCAGGGCAGAAGTCCTGCTTAGAAACAGTCATATTTCCAATGTACATATACACTGTCTACACCGCTGAGATGAAATTGGCTCTGCCAGGTCTCCATACTAACCTTTTCAGACAATCATTTGCAGTTGCAAAGGCGCCCATATTGACTTTCTCCAATGGGGAAAATTTGCTATTAAGCTTTTAAAAAAACTTCACAGATGGCATTTTCAATTGGATTTGTGAATTTGGCATTCAGTACTTTGGCATTCTAAGACGTAATTTTATGTGTTGTTGAGTAGCACACGCAGTCACACAACACACACAAAGAGACCCATACATGTCCGTCGTATTACATCAGCAGTTTTACGTATACTCATAATCATTGGTGTTTGTTTGAACGTTTGGATCAAAACGACTCCCTGAAACATTGTAAAGTAATGGAATTACTTGGCATTTTTCTTTTTTCTCCATGTGTTTCCAATCACACAGCCACAGATATAAAACAAAATATTAAAAGCTGGTGGAAAATAGTTGCAGACACTACTTGTGCTAAATTACTGGTGGCAACGAACCATAAAGTTATTCCATCCATGGGCCGTGGCCAAAGACAAAATCTTGTAACAATAAAACAATTGAAAAATGTAATGCTCAAGCATACTGTAAAGTAACACATGTACAGTAAGTAGAGGTAACATCATTTAGTCTCAGCAGGTAATGATCGATTGGGATTGAGTTATGCTTTTAATTTCAAAATATTGAGCCATGTGCAGTCTTTCAATGGTTTCACACTTGCGCTCAGGGGATCAGCAGATGTGGACTCTGGCACAGCTGGACTGTGTGCTGTAATTGGACGAGCATGGGCTACTAACGTCTGCTTGGAGATTGTAATGCTCCACCCCTTTTCTTTCTCACTGAGGTTCACTCAGACCCTTTTGGCAACGATCGTTTATACACTATATTTATCATTTGGTTTGTGTAACTGTTTTATAGACCAAAGATGTGAACGGTGAACCGTTGCACGGCATGTACTGTATATGTTAGAATTTTTTCTGTGTCCTGAAGTGATTTCTGTAGAGCTGACTTCACATCATTCGTCATTACTAGCTCCAGATTCCTTTCTTCTTACTCATATTCCCACACTCAGCTGCTCTGTGCTCAGTTGCTTATCTCAGTTCTCAGACATAGTTGAACCAGTTTTTGTGTTTTCAGAGCAAAGCATCTAAGGCAAGCATCACTATTATTTTTGATAAAAGAATTTCAACAAACTCCTTACCCAACTAGTAAATGATTAAACTTTTCAATATGCTCCTCGAAGCTTGCATTAGGAAATGCATTGAATACATGCACAATGAATAATGCACTTGTTACATTGTAGTAATCTTTGTTAATGTTTTTTATTTCATTAGCTGTTCATGAAATAATACATGAACAATAACAACATTTATTTTTGATGATTTTAATGATGCCTTGTTAAATGCTGAAAATGAACTTTAAGATTAATAAATGTGATAACTCTTTAGATTAGGGAATCTGTTCACTATTAACTAGTTGTTTATTAGCAGTTAATTAATTAATTATTATTATATACATATTTACTGGCATATTGGCTGTTTATTAGTACTTACAAAGCACATATTAATGCCTGACCATATTCTAAATCCAAGATCAAGCTATCAGTAAGCAGTAAATTAGGAGATTATTGAGGGAAAAATTATTAGCATATATGCTTTAGAGATATGTTTAATTAGTTATACTACGGGGCCGTTGAATGTGAATGTTGAATGTGGTCCATTAAATAACCCCCTAAACATCCTAGCAACCTATAGCAATGCACTAAACACTTAGTAGCTGCATGGCAACCATCCACAAAATCCTAGCATCATGTTTTGCGTGGATAATTGTATTTGTGCAAACACCACTTGTGTTTATTCATAAAAATGTATTAACAAATTTCACTACAATAAAGGACACTAAGAGACCTGGGACTCACAGCGTTTGTTCTAAAACATGCAAACCATAGTTAAACTACTACAGTACAGAACAATAGACATCAAAACCTGGCTTAAGCAGTATTTGAATAATATTTGAGTCTTTAGCCTTAGACATTGGCTGGAAATAAATCTTCAACAGGGATAAGAGTGCTATAAAATGTTAAGATCTCTCAGCTAAAAATGTTCGTATTTTTCTTTGTTTTATGGCTGGGCTTTTGAACACATTTTCCTGCCACCTGTTCGAATAATAGAAATATGTTCATTTAACATCAAGAAACTCAGCCCCTTGACCACATCTGTTACTGGATATCAGTCTCATAGATGTCCTTGGTTGTAATAGCATAATTATATGAAACTTTATTGTTGTCACAGATTTACTGAATGGGATGGAAAAAGAGCCATTTACTGCAGGGGGAAAAAAGTACTTTTGCTTTTACTCAGCCAGAGGTGAATGACCAATTGAGAGGAAGACCTTTGGCACAGACTGTAAAATGGAACTAGAACAAGCTGCGTTTTTTGGAATTGGAGGCGTCCATTCATAGTTACCTGGAAGAGCATGTGTCTGCAAATAGTTTTATGAAGCGACACTTTCCGGTCAAGAGAGAGAGAAAAAAAAGAATATTTGTTCCTTTTTCTGTATCTAAGAATTACATAAGATAAATAGTGCAAAACAGTTCAGATACTACAGACTGCCTTGGATTGTCTTTGTTTTGAACTATCAGATGTTTTTAAAGCTGAACTAAATCAAGTTTAAATTTAGTGGCTAAGAACTACAGTAAGCTGTCTTGGTTTATTTAGTAGTGCTCAGTATCGGCAGAAATCACAGAAATAGAATAGTTAGTGATTTAAATTTATGAATCAAGCTCCCAGGGGAGTGCTGCTGAGATATTGTATTAAGTCTGCTGTCTGCTGCTCAACTGTAAAATCAAATAGGCTTTGTGAAGTCAAGCAGAAAAAAAATGTTTTGTTTGTCTGCATGAAATCCGAATTTTGCAAACCATATTTACTTGTGGCTTGAAATCTGATTAAAATCAGATTGTATTTCATGTCAGATTTCATGCCGGTTGGAAATACAGCTTGTGTAATACAGCTGTACCCACATTCACTCACTCATTTAACTACTGTATGTAGCATTCAGTATGTAGTAAATTGTGAATGAATGAATGAAGTGAATCGTTTTGGACACATGCACAAATAGAGTAAAAGATAGAGCAAGTATGTAAATATTTATTGTGTAAATAAAGACACAATGATATATATTAATAGATTTTCTTTTATATTTGACTTGCATTTAAGTGAAGCAAAATGATCAAAAAAGATTTTCAGTCATTTTATAGGAAAATGAAAAAAAGAATATGCATAATATATTATCCAAGAAAATCAGTAAAAATAGGGCACAGTGGACTGTATAAGTATAAGGGTATTGTCACGCCGTAGGCGTTCCCTTTGTTTATGTTTACCATGTGTTTCTTCGTCTTGCCTTGTTCTCCCCCGCT
>JAUCMS010039201.1:0-16088 GCA_032357445.1 Enteromius radiatus
ATTACAAACTTTCCATTAAGACCCTAAAGAATCATATTAACTTATGGAAAATTGGGACTGGATGGCCCCTTTAAATAACCATTATTAATGTTACATTGTTGTTGTTTTTGGCCTGTCATCTGGTTTTATTGAAGTTGAAATTTAGGTGAATTTCACACCAACATTTTGTACATTAAAAATATAAATAATAATAATAAATAAAGTAAAATGTAGCAATCCAGTATGCTTTTTGAATACCTGTCAAAAATAAACAAATGTCCCAAAAATAGGCTTCATTTTTAAAATGGCCTAAAAATGTCTTGGGCAGGATGTTACAATATCCCTTTTCAATTGAATCTTTACCTGAACACTGCTCTGTGGCTTTGTTCTCTTTCCTCTCCATCAATAACACAGGAGAAGAATCCAAACTCAGCACCTGAGTGGGAGAACAAGCGTTTATTGTCACAACAAGAACCACAAAGGATGGAGACATTTCGGAAGGAACTGCTGACTGAATTTCATCATCTTGATCCTGGCTGGTAAAAGGTACCTGGTAATATCGGCAAATCCATTAATGAGGAAAATTTGTAGTTCTTGCAAAGTCTTGACAGATGTATTACCGAAGGGGTGCTGCAAGGTTCAACCCTTGGCCCTTTGCCATTCTTTCTGAGCCTTTCTCACACGGCTCTTGGCTTCATTTGGTGTATCCACAGAATATACTTCAATGGATATGTAGTTTCACATGAAGAGCTAATTTCTTTTTATAAATGCATAAGCCAGTTTTTTTTTCTGAATTATATTGCATGTTCAGGCCCAGGTGTCACTTTAAATTGATTTTTGATACTTTTCTGAATCGGATGGTATATTTGAGGCCAAAAAATAAAGTTATAAACTAGGCCTTGTGGAGAATAGAAGTGTTCTATTGTTAAAAGTAGCCCAGCAAAATGGCTTAATGGACAATAGAGTACTTAAATATTTAAGATCTGTGCACATTTGCAAAAACACCTATGTTAAGAAAATAAATAAAATCTTTTTACAAATGATTATTATTTTTATTTTCTGAATTCCAAATAAGCTCTTATTACTCACCAGAGAAACGCGACCGTCCATTTACAAAGACGTTCCTAAACTTGCGGGAGCGGGGCATGTCTGAGGTGGTGTCTGTGGTGGAGTCCACAGACAAACAGGAAGTGTCTCTCCTCATGCCCCTCGCTCCCGACTCTTCCTCCTCTTCATCCACTTCCTGATCCTCCTCATCCTCATCGATGGCAGACTCATAGACTGTATTGTCACTGTCACTTTCATAACCTTTGTAGCAGTCCTTGATACTCACTAGCTCGAGCTTGGCATGCTCATCCACCACCAGGGTGTACTTAACTGAGTCATATGTCAGTCCCGAAGCATCCGTGCTGACCGCCACTGCTTTTACCTTCACTGTGTCCTCCTTCACCACTTTAGGCTTGCGGGTTTCAGCCCACTTACTTGCGTCCCCTGCGTCGCTGAGGCTGACAGTCCGGCATGGGGGTGTGGGTGGGTACACCTCATCCTCCTCGCTAATGGAAGGGTTCGGACAACCCGCTGATGGGTAGTAGTGAAGGGGAGGAAGCTCAGTGTCCGAACTAATGGACATGCGGTTGCTGTCGCTGCTCTGGGACAGAAACGGTCGCTCTTGTTCTCCGTTGACTGGTGTGAGGTGAATCTCCTCCGTTGCATTTCCTTCTGAAATGTGATAGTCCTTGTTTTTGTCGACCAACTGGTCACACGTACCTTCATTCTCTGTGGGATACAGCACTTGTTCCCGATAGCCGTTAACAGTGTGATACCGGGCTTTTTCCTTGCAAATGGTGGGGATGTCAAGGACACCCTCTATCAGGGTCACTTCTGTGGATTTTTCCCTCATGACTGTCTGCGTGAGGGGCGCCACCAGGTTGGGGTTGTTCAGAGACTCTGACAACTTGTCCTTCTTCTTGGTGTGAAAGGCTGAGGCTTTGTTCGTGGAGGAGGCAGGGCCCCGTGGCTTGGTGTCAGCCCTGGCCTGAACTTTGTCCCCGTCGGTCAGGCTAACCTGCTCAGGTTTGGCCGCCGGATCTCCTGTTTCACACACACAGAAGATTATACATTAGGCAATAAGCCTAATGGAGAAAAACATCTGAAGAGGGTTATGTAAAAACGTCAGTCATTGAAATAGTTAAAGTCATGCACAATACTAAGTTTCACTCTGTACAAGATTTAATCGATCTTACTGACTTTTAAACTAATATAGAAGGTGAATATATGATATATGACATAAATATGATATATAATATGGAGGTGAAGCGAGTCATTTTGACGACTGGAGAAAAGGATCAGCAAATAATATGAGATTAAGGCTTCCTCAGGACCAAATGTATGAACGTAAAATTAAATTGTGACCTACATTCAAGTGAAACACATGATCAAAAAAGAAGATATTGTATGGCGGTGACTTATTTCAAACCATTGGTTGCTGATTGGATGGGGGCAGATCTTAATTTGAGACGTCTGTCACCAGAAAACATTGATTTTGAATAAGAATTGGAAAAGGAGAAAAGTCAGACGTGAATAAATTAGATTAAAATCAAGCATCTGCTCTGTTTAGGCAGGTGTAAATGTTTACATATGCCAAATTTTCAATCATAAGGGAAGCAAATCATTTTATGTGATCTCATAAAAAATTTGGCCAAAGTCATAGTATTTAAACTCATAAATGTATTTCAAGAAAAATAAAACACATTAGCCTTACTCTATCCAAGCCTTTTTTCATACTAGGAGAGTCGGACATGAAATCTGATGAACTCTCAGGGTAAGCAGATTGACAAAAATCCCATTAAGTTAATTACAACACGTAAACACATTTTTATTCCATGGAAACGGATACTAGAAAACACCTACAATTATGAAAAACAATACACCTACAACTTGTATTTCATTTTTATGGTAGTTCCTCTTATGCATATAGAGGCGATTAAGAAAAATGACTTGTTTGGGAAATTCAAGTCTCAGCAATTCTTTAGACATGTTCATTTGTGTGCTGTGCTTGGCCATTACTCACCTTTAATGTGTGGTGAAGAAGAATGGGTTTTCTTATCTTTCCTCCGTTCTTTCTCACCAAAGGAATTGTTATTTATTGTGTCCTGCAATTGAAGTAAAATGAATAGAATTTAATATACAAAATGTTGAGAGATTTAGACCAATATTGTTGAGATTAACAGTTCAAAAAAATATTAAATATTGACTCGTGTACATTATCTTGGAAAAAATCATGTGATTAGCGTTACTCACTATCACCACATTTTAGGTGCTTTTCTATAGTGAAACAAGAAACGGAAACTGTATTTGACAGCTGTTCTTAAAACTAGATAGAGTTACAGGAAGAGCAATCTGACCGATACATTTACTGAACTTTCCTGACACTGACTCACCAATTGACCACGCTGCTGTAATGCACCTTTAACACTGACACTCCTATGTTGCCATAGCAACGCGCCCATCGATGATGCAGGAATTGGCATGCGTGAGAGAGTGTCAGTGTGTGCGTAAGTGTGGGGGTAGATGGGAACACAGTAGTGTTCGTGACGGAGTAGGAAGACACAGATGGCTGATATAATGCTCTTATTTAGTGACACTAAAAGCGGTATCAGGAAAGAAACCAGATGGGAGAAACTCGATCCCTATAGTTCATTGATATCTAGTATATTAATCTGAGTATCATACTAGAAGGAATCTTTATCTCTGCAGGAAGATGTTTCTCAAAGAATTGACAGTTATGTATACGTTTATCTATATGCTGCTATTATATACAAAGTTATTTATATGCTACTATCATATACAGCGTTATCTGTATGTACCCCTAAAAGTTAATTTGGCAGATTTAAAATGCATATTCTTGGTAAAATATTGAGGACTCCTGTTGAGTCCAATCAGATACTTTCTAATATAAGAATGTCTGTACACCTAATAACAGTTAATAACAAACACAAAGGCTAATTTTTAAAGGGACTACTTCTGTCCAAACATATAGTTTCCATAGAAAACATGTCAAAATCAACCTTTGTCCTTTATTACAATAATGTGAAATTTAGACCTTATTTAGTCTCTTAACGCACATTCCTGGTGTTACTGTACACAAATCATTGGTATCTGTTATTTACGTGATTTACAATCTTTCAACAAAATAAAAATAACTCCGCCAACACCCAGGCCTCTAGCTTGCTAGCTGAAATATTTCCGTCCCAATGTAGATATTTTTAGAGCAGACTTTTCACGATTTTATTTGCATTACCCAATAACTGTGTTCACTTTCAGTAGAAAAGCTCTTTGCTAATTCCTCAAATGCCCTTTGAGCCCAGCGGCTGTGCTAGTGCTGCAGACGCAGAGAGATTCGACAAGCCAAGATTATGAGATTAAAGACAGAGAAGCACATTTACAGTCATCCACCATCTTCTCTGGTCGTAAAACAGTCTGCCAACATAGATGTTATTCAGTGTGCTCAAATATTCAAGCAACAGCTTGTTTTTTTTCACACAAGTAAGTATGTCAACCTCATAATAACCAGTTGGAAAATAATTAGATGTAATACAAGCAGGGTTTTGCAAGTCTTAATTATAAAGACCATCGGTTTTAATATATCCAGTGATTTGGGGAATTCAGGACACTGGCCTGGTAAGCACTAATGCTATAAGATGGTAAATATTGTTATGCAATTACTGCAGAATACCTGTATTGTGTCAAATGGGCATTTTTAGCTCAGCACAGGTTAAAGTGATAAACATTCTTTCATTTACTCATCCTCATATCATTCAGAAACTTTCCTGACCTGTATTAAATCAAAAATGAGATTTGTGTTTTTGTTTAAAGTCTTTTTTGACATGTTTAATATATGGAATAGTGCAGCTAGGACATTCAGCAAAATATGTTTGGATTGACATGAAGATGAGTAAATGATGACAGTATTCATTTATACAGTTAAACTGCAAAATACAGATATAACCATTATATATAGAATATGTTTGATTATAAATGGCTTTTTGATAAAACGCAGGGCAATATACAGCAAGCAGCATAAACAAATCCTATTGCATTAATAGAGAAAACTGAAAAGGTCATTTTAAGTTCAGTCTGGGTTGGGAAGTCTTTTCAGGAGATAGGTGCTGGGACATTACTTAAATCATTTAGTTTCCTCAGTCTCATTACCCATGATGCACTTGAAATTCAGAGGACTCTCAAAGACTGAAGTAATATCAGTGTTTATATATAAAAGTAATACATATAATTGATATTATTTTATATTATTTTAATATTATTATTAATAATAGTATTTAATACTTTTATATTATAGTATTACATAAATTTTAGTTTTAGTAATTTTGTTATGTGCTTTTGTCATTTCTATTTGTTTGTTTTTTTTCCTTCAAATATTTTTATTTAACTTTATTTTAATCTTTTTTGGTACTTACATTTTTTTAGTTAGTTGCCAAGGCAGCATTTATATTTTTTAATGTAATATTTATTTTATTTTATCTTTTTATTATATACTATTTATAGTTTTACTTTGATTAAAAAAATAACAATACTAGGCAAGATGATGTGCAGCAATAATAAAGTAAAACAACATTTATAATGTCTAACTATCATTATTGACATTTAAAAGAGTGTTGTGTAAAATAATAAAAGGCGGTATTTAATATTAAGGGGTTTTGTCATATAATGCTTCATTTTAGTGCTTCGTAAATGCATAATAGAGATCAGTGCTTAGTTGTCACAACTAAAATTACATGAGAAAACTAAAACATAAATATCATGTCATAGTATGTTGCCATTGGGCAATGTTTTTTTCCAGGACAGTAATGTTGGAAATGTCTTTAACATAGCCAAGAAATTCTCCAAGGAGTAAAAACTGTGACAACATGCCCCAGTCTCTTCTAACATGATATATAGATCAACAAGTTATCTACAGTAGCTATCCCAAAAATGTCGATCACAACCCGTCAAAGACAGTGCCACATTTGACAGGGTTTTTACTCCCACCTCATTATATTTTGTTCAAATCGGCACATTAAAGTGCCGCCCCCTGCTGTTTGACCCTTACAGGTCAACAGTAACGATCCACTCTCGTTCTTTCTTGTCGGATTGCATTACGCACGGAGGGCGGACAGCAGTGATTCATAGCAGGTGGGCCGAGCGGGAGCTCACAAACAGGAAACGTCATCAGCATCACCGGTCGGGAGTATCAAAGAAACCCGAACGCTACATGCCACCGATTTGCATACACACAGAAAAATACACGCCATCCCTTCGGGGGAACGGCTCGTGATGACATTACCGCTTGAGATCCTGTTTGTGCAGTATGGAAATCACCACTTTTACTGTAAAACTATTTCTAATCCCCGTCCATCTGCCTCAGACGTAATCGCAAGCCTCTTAAAGACCGTAGGCCGCTGCCAAAACTGTCCATCTCACCTGAGTCCTTGGCACTTGAGGGAAAAGATTCAGGGTGGTGGGTCTCTTGGGCCGGTATGTATCCATGGCGATAGCAGGGATGAAATCCTTTAGCTGAGGCTGAGTGACAGGCGGCCCTGCGCCTTGCTCTTCCTTGTGGTTGTCATCGACGGCATCAACCGGCCGCCTCTCGTTCTCCTCTTCCTCCTCTTCTTCCAAGATTCCTCCCTCTGCATCAATCAGGTCCAAGTGGAGCATCTCCGTCTGCAGCTCCACCACCCCCCTCCTCCGGCCGCTCCTCGGCGTGCCATTGGTCGGCTCAGTCATGTGATCCTGGGAAGAGCAGGCAGCAGAGCTTTAGAGGCGAGAGCAAAGGAGCTGCAGTCAGACGCAGCCAGCCAATCAGAGTGCGGTGATGACATCAGCCTGTGGCTCCCTTCCTGGCTGCTGTAAGGAAAGCTAATTCAATCCCAGAGAACAATGAGGCGTGTCACGCGACATAAGCAAAATAAACACACCCAGAAATGATGAGGAGAGAGATTATAACATGTTTAATTACACTAAACTGCCTTGTTGTCTTCTTACCATAAACACTGTCAGTTATCATATTGAAAGGCTGAGAAATCAAACATTTTAAGCAGTTAGATAATGATATCTGGTGTTATTGAACATGTTATAAGCCAATTACACTGAACCTCAATGTATTTCGAGACAGTGAAATCTTAAATCTCAAAGATTTTATCCATGACAGATTCTATTAAAATCATTAAACTAGTGAAACAATTTATCATGATTAATCGCAATGTTTTACATATGTATGTGTATACTCTGTATATTTATGTATATATATATATATATATATATATATATAAAAACACACTCTTATAATAAATGTACAGAGTACACATACATATATTATGTAACCAAAAACTGTTATTTTGGATATGGTTAATTGTGATTAATCATTTGCAGCACTACATTGAACAGCTTTTCTTAGGATAAACACTTACGCTATGACATAAATAGACACATTAAAAAAAATCATAAAATCATGATATTTGTTCAAACACATTGTCCAATTACGCTAAACTGCTTTATTGCCCTCAAATGCAGTTTTTTTGCAGCATAAACCTTTATGCTATGATAATAAGTATTGCATAGAAGAAGTTGGGAAATCATAAATGAGGGATTTTTAAGTTTAATAGGTCAGATGATGATATCCATGATAAATGGTCAAATGTGAATGACATGAACACAGAATTGATAACATTCAGTTACACTAAATTGCCTTTTTTTTTGCATGAAAATTTATATGATGCTAATAATTAGCATGAACATGTATAGGATGCTAATAATTAACATGAAAGTTTATAGGATGCTAATAATTAGCACAAAAATGTGCTAATTAGATAAAAAGGGATTTTTGTTTAGCTTTAAATGGTTAGACGGTGATTTCCAAGATAAACAGATGTGATTGACTTTGACATCTCCCTCAGTGTTCCTGTCTTATGCTAATGCTAATTGACTGCTTTGCTAATTTGCTCTGAACACAGCAGCATCTATTGCAACCTCAGTCATATGAACGCTACTCAATCTCTACACATATTTGGACTGCAGTACATGGAAACTGTGCCTTTTGACCTAGAAATCTATTTTTGCTGTGGGGTAAACAGCTCGCCGAGCTCAGCATCATCAGATGATTCCTCATTGAGCTCCAGACTGTGTCTCATGGAAAGATAAGTGACTGTTTGGTTTTAGGGTGTAGAGATATATAAACCACACACACATTTTACTTTGTGGTGGGGCCCGCCTTTTGGCAGCTACTGTTTTTGAATTAAGATAACTGTGATTACTTTACTAACAGTAATCATACTCTTTAAATACATTTTAATTAAGGGACGACACAAGGGAGTTCAATAATGGAAAGGACAGATCATGCAAAAGTTAATGTTTTGGTCATTTTCTCACAATTACACAATTTTTAAACCTGTTTGACTTTGTTTTGATCAGTAAAAAGGCAAAGGATATGTTTAACAGAATGTCCAAGCTGCTCCTTTTGTTTGTGACATTTGCCTAACACTGTTATTAGACACATTTGTAAATAAATATACTTTTTGGGTGAACTCTCCCTTTAAGTTTAACATTTGACTCCTGAAGAGACTAATGTAGTGAGAGGAGATTAGCTACAGGCTCAGAGCAGATGTAAATTAACCTGTACAAGCATGTTCAGATGGTGCTTTGGCACACCTCCCAAAATCAGAGTAAACTCTGACATCACAATATACATGTCAAAATTGTTTTTTTTTTTAAATGCATCACACAAAAGTTAACTTTTTGGTCATTTATTTGCACCTGCCTTTACTAACGTGCGATTTAGCTGGTAATTTGTATTTATAAAGTACTAATATGTACATTTAAGTTACAGACATGAACCATTTAGTGGTAAAAAAAGATACAGTAGTTTTGATAAAGATACTGCCCTTTGTCTTTTTTCTGAAGTGTATGAAGATGTAATTGTTGACCCCAAAATTCCAGCTATGAAAACAGACAAAAAAAATCTATTCAGTGAGTTAATTTGAAGGTACAGGCTTACTTTAGGGTCGAGGTCGAGCTGGCTGAGAGTGATTCCGTTCTCATCCGTGATTTCTGTCACTTCTGACAGGTCGTCATCCTCGTATTCATTCAGACTGATGTCATGGGTTAACCTGCAAAGCGCCAGCACACCCACGCAGACAGTGACACACACTACGTCATTCCCCCCCACGAGGCCATCGCTAGACAATCATACACAGAGAGAGAGAGGGCAAGGCTCTCCTGCTCGTCTGATAACTTCACGACTACTGCTGCAATGCTGTACACTTCTAAGCCTATTGCTCGCATGTAAATAATGTTTTAAAGTAGTGTCTTTGAATGTAATCCTGCAGTTATCGGGTCATTGGCATTCTGCTAACATTAAGTTTATTTGATAAACCTTTATATCAATTTATGTATATACAAATTTACATAGAATATTACAGACTTATCAAAGGTTATATGTTTGCTACACATATGGAAATCAGTACGCATGTACTTAAACACAAGCAAAACCTTTTTTTTTTTTCCTAAATGTAAATGCTTATTTAATATGCTGAATAATAAACCTGCTTAATGGCAACATTATTTATAATATACATAATGTTTAGAAATAAAGTTGCTTTAAGCATTCTTAGCCTTTGTCTGCAAGCTAGCTGTTTACTAAATTCGCAGTACTTCCTGTTTATATACCTGCAATTGTGCAGCCGCCCACATTTCTAGATAGATAAGATAATTGAGTATAACAACAAATTCAGTCAAGCACATGAACCTAGCATATCTATTAACGTCTATTTGCACATTACAGTCGTTACTTTATCTTTTGATTATAATTTCGTACCATGCGAAACCAAAAATTCAAAGCAAGCTTAATTTTAGATCAGAACCGCTTTATGCTCATTAAATTACAAAACCTTCAGTTCCATTTATAACCCTATATATATATATATTTCCTTCATGCACACCAAACTACCTACTGGCCTATTTCAGAACACACTAGCTGATCCAAGGTCAGTTAAGTGCAGCGTAAAAAGGCCGTGTAGGGGACACGGCTGCATCAGTACTGTACCATTTCTCCCACTGTTCCTCCATCCAGCTGTCCCCATCCTCTCTGGAGTCCATGGCCAAGCTGAGCACCATCTGCGGGGCAGGGCGGGGTGCCACTGGACCCTTCTTGGGGGGGGGGAAATCGATGGAGCCGACAATTATGCCACTTTCTGTCTCCACCACCAGTCCGGCACTCCACACAGAGATGTCCTCCACGAGGGTCCTCGGGGGCGTTACATCAGCCACGGGAAGCTGTAGTGGATGTCCTCACTTCCCCTGGAAAACATCCTACTGTACACCCCTGACACTCCTTGCTCTGCTCTGCGTGTGTCCTTCAATGGAGCCATTAAAGTCAGCAGTGCATGAGTGAGGGAGTGAGAAAGAGAGAAAGAGGGAGAGGGAGAGAGAGGCGTAGTCTCCACTAAAAGAGTCTGCCACCCCAGTGATTGATGGTCCAGATCAATGCGGCTCAAGTTGCCACCTCCACACAAGTGCAGGCTGGTTCGGCGAAAAGATGCCTGCTGAGAATCGATGGCATTGATAACAGATGAAAATATCTGTAAGGCTGTCTGTGATATATATTGTATCATTAAAGTTCATTAGGAACTCCTCTTAAACCCTGTTAATTAGATTCACATCTACTTGCGTTTCATTAATGGAAAAACAAATATGTTATTGATGGACCATACATGAATCTTCTTGGTTTACATTGTGCGGTGGGGCGATTGCAGATAACGTGTGCTATTGACTTGGTGGAGATCCGTTTCATTGCGGGACTCTGCAGAAGATGGAGGATGAAGAGAGGGAAACAGGCAAAGAGGCCGAGATAAGAGTCTCTCTATGGTCATTATGCTCTATAAGAGCAGACATTAGCTGCCCTGGACAGGAGCTGAGAGCTCTTCCCTCATTAGTGCAGCTCCCACAGGACGCCGTTCACATCAGCTCTGCACACAGCAGCTCTATTGCATTACTACTACGCCAGTCTGAGATAAATACCAGCACACTGCTGGATGCTGAGCAGATCGCTGTTTAAATACAAATGAGAAAATCATAGATGTCATTCTTATCGTTCATTCATTTAGGAAAATGAATTAAAAACAACAACAACGTACACAAACACCCACATGAAACCAAATAGAGAATATCATAGAACATAGAGGAACACAAAGAGTCCAAAACACACCACAAAGGGAGAAGAGAGAGAGAGAGGGAGGCAAAAAAACAGCATAATACTAAATTGTTTAAAACAATACAAATATATGCACTGGGCAGTAATAAAGAGAGACATCTGGACATTTGGAAAGATTTATAAATTAACAGATTTATGACTATGACAATACATAATCAATTTTAATCACTTAATTCAAATAAGAAGCCCTTCAGCAATTTCATATGGGCTTAATAATAAGAAAGAAAAAAAAAACTACCACTAGGCCCATATGTCGCCCTCTTGTGGTGGTTGAAGCCAGTGTTTCGCAAAACTATAACCAGATCGTTCAGGAATAGAGTTCTAGTGTTGTGAGTGGTAGATAGGGAGTAGCTAAATGGTTGCTAGGTGTTGCTAGCTGTTCATGTGTTACCTGGATTTGGCTCTGGTCCTGCCTTTAGTGTAGATCTATGGGATTTAACAAATTGAGGAAAAAGTATGTCTGATCATGAAGTGATACACCTTTCTTCTACAAGCTGCAAGAATTCATTCATATCAGCAAAACAAAGAGTTTTAAATGAATAAAGTTTTCATTTGAAAGAAAAACAAACCAGTTCAAATAGGTTTAAGAAATTTATTTGATATATTGTAATCTACATTGAAACATCGTAGATGCAATATATCGCAGAAACATGGTTTGTCGCTGACAGAAGCATGCAGTGAAAAGGCTTAAATAAATTACTGCCTACTAACAGCTTAACAATCCCATCAGCCTTTTAATGAAAATAAACTCTTTTATACAATACCAAAAAAAAAAAAAAGGGACAAAAAAATAAAATAAATAAAGCTGTTCCACACTGCTAGAGGGAACATCTTAGACTGTTAAATTATCATGAACGCGCACACATTAATGGAATGTACAATTAATCTTCGTCGACTGTTAGAAAATGTTAAAATAAATCACTTGGTAAATAAATCAAGCTTATTGAATTATAAACGGTTAAAATCTGAAAACTTTAGTGCAGCCAGTGGCAATGAAATGTTTGCATTCAGAGTTACATACACAAAGCGTATATTTATGGGGACAAATTATTTAACCAGAAAGCGAAGAAGTAAAATTCTCCATTGCTTGTTTGAACTAGTTGCTTGTAGCTTGCAAGCAATTATTGAGTTCAACTACATCAGACTTCATACAAAAATTACAATTCTCAAATTCACATGGTCTAAACACTGTAGGCCATTTCTTTAAATGTTCCCTCATTATTTCTATTATCAATCCATAAACCAGAGTTGCATAAAATTTGGCTAGATTCCATGAATACTTGTATCGGTGAATCGCTTGTTACCCTAGACTTTCATCAGCGATGGCAATATTCATTAGATCTGTGTCAGATCGGGACAACTACACATCTGATACAGATCTGGATCTTCATACATTCAGGTTTAGTTTAGCAGGTCAAAACTGGAACAAAAGCAGCTTTATTTAATTATGTATGTTTGACAACAATCCTTGTATTTGTCACACGCATTGACGGAACTGCAGCGTTTATTTTTTGTTGCTGCTGTGTTTGTTTGTTTTTTTAGTGCTGCTTCTGTTCTTCTGCGAAAGGTGGCGCCGTTGCACACTTTTCTCCTGCTGTTTCTTTCTGTGGCATGGTTCAGCGAGGTGGGACTTCCTTAGATGTCGGACTGCAAATGCAGTCTCAACCTGAAAAGAGCAGAAATATAATTAATCACGGTTCATTTTGCTTCTTTCTGAATATGCTTAATTCAATTGAGCAAAACAGAGCAGGAAATAAGGCTGGTTTATGAAATAACTCCCACACACCTCATGTAGCATTGCAATAATAACTGGATACATGTTCATTAAACCCGAGCTACTAGTTATTAAAATAAAAATTACTGACTTTACCAAAAATGGTAGTTTTAAAGCTTGAAAACTGGAATTTTTGGAATTTTAAATTATACTTTTTAATTTGTTGCAACATATTTAAAATTACACATGTTTATATATATATATATATATATATATATATATATACACATACACACACACACATACATATACACGCACACACACACACACATATATATGTATATGTACACACACACACACTTATATCATTTATATAAATATATAAATGTGTGTGGAAAAAAATTTTTTTTGGCTTATGAATACATGCTTTTTAATTTGACAATATATTTAAAAACATTGTTTTAAAAAATATTATGTATACCAATACAGTTATAATTGTTTTAAATTCTAGAAATAGGGCTGTTCTTGTTTTTTATACTCTGGCAGGTACCTGTGGTCACTGCTTGTCATCAGTCTTCTGCTCGACTCCTTTGGCTTGATTGATGTGCTTGACTTTTGACTTCTGTTTGCTTGGGAGCCCAGAGGGTCGGACCCTTTTCCTCTGAGTGTGGGCAGTAGCTGTCGGGCTTGAGTTTGGGGTGGAGGGCTCTGAGTTGGGCGGGGTTGATGATGCAGGGGTGGGCTGGTGTGGTGATGGAGTGGACGCTTGACCTGCAAAAACATTACAGTTCTTCAGCAAACATACTGTTCTGACTAAAATAAGTTCTTAAATTGCATCGCAAGCCTAAGTTGGTGACAATGGTTCTTGGATTCATTTTCTTTGGCATTGTAAAACACTTTTTATGAGATCAGGGAGTGTAATTACATTTTGCTTTACATATTTATCCGTTTTCACAAATAAAACAAAGGATAGCTAAGAAAACTGAAAGCTTCGATGATGGACGATCGTCTCACCAGCAGTGCTGCTGCTGGCCTGAGAATCATCTGACATGGGAGGCTCTGCCTCTTCCTGGATTGTAGGGACTGAGGCGAGCAAACCTGGTAAGAAATGAAAGAGACCTTGTTGCAATTTTTTGTAAATGCTAATCAAGTTGTCATCTGCATACAACTGCATAACAAATATACAGATCTCTTTGAAGTATGGAACAATGCTTTCAATCTTCACAAGGAATGGTGTCAGCCTTGTTTTGTTTAGCAATGCTATTTAACAATACTCCAAATATTGCAGTAGACCAGATCTCTTTTGTTTTGTCTATTAAAATAAAGATTAGTAATCAATTTTCAGCTAATACAGCCTCTGCACATGTAGTATTTTACATTGTGTAGGCAAGCATGATTACTTCTCTATGCAGCCTAACTACCAATTCCCATTGGGGTCAAAGACAAACTATCCTTACCATGCTTACAGTTACTGAGTCAAAGATATTTAGTGTGAAATGACAGTAAATTAATGTACTGTGCTTTACTAAAACTGCTTAACTCCTCAATATCATTGGATGGTCTATTAACTGGTGACAAAATGGTTTAATTTCCTATTTCCTCCATAAGAGGGCTGTAATAAACCTTATGTGATGATGGATGGGTACACTCTGTAACTCACTAAGGCCTCTGTAGTGCGACAGCTGCTGGTAAACTTGCTTCATCCGTTCAATGTTAAGTCGGCTGCTCTCAGCATGGTTGATCATGGGTTTAGGATAGTCCACACCCACAATGCAGTTGGCAGCTTTCTGCACCGATTCTGGAGCATTCCACGGCTCGTAGATGTAGCGGTTAGGATAGTCTTTTAACTGCGGGATGTACCTCCTGTAAGACAGTTTTATAACAGATGCAAATAATTATTACAAATGACGGTATCATTACAAAAAGCATTTCAAAATGTCTTAATACTAGTTATGATGTCTTGTGTGTGGCCACAACTTGCCGCAGCTTGTTTTTAACCTAGCTATTCTTCTGATATTCCTAATTTAGAAGTCATTACAATGTCACTGTAGCTCTTTTGAATATGCACAGTGGAAAGACCAGAACCTGTGGTGGTTTACATAAGCCTTTATGCAACACAAATCTACGAAACTCTCAAAATATATAACACCAGTCAGTGATGTAAGACATGCTTGGGTGCGGTTCAATGCTGGTGAGTGTACCTGATGTACTCTCCGCTGGGATCCGTCCTGCGTCCGAAGCCCACAGGACAATAACAGTGGAAGAACTGCTGGAAGAACGCACTGCAGGACAGCCACATCCAGCTGCCTGCGTTCACGCTCCAGTCTGCGTCCAACAACAACTCTTCAAACACCTGAAAGAAAGAGAAAGATTAATAGAGGAAAAAAGAACAAAAAAGGAAAGAAGGCCAAGTTGTGCCATCTCACTTACTTTCATTCCACTTTCCCAGCTGATCCACAGGTCTCCACGAGTGAGGAAACAAGCTACGGCATGTCTGGCCAGGTGGTGGATCCAGCCTTCCTGTCTTAGCTGGGTCATGATGGCATCGATCCAAGGGAATCCTGTCCGCCCTTCTGCCCATTTAGCCAGTGCCTCAGGATTGTGATCCCAGGGGATCTGCACGCAGATGGGGTTTCCCTCCATACGGTCAAAGTTGGGGTTGTTGGTTGCCGCCGTGTAGAAAAACTCTCGCCACAACAGCTGGCCGAAGAGTGAGAGAGGTGGACTGGAGCGTCTCCGCAGCTGGACAAGTGAAAGAATTCATATAAGAAATGGTCACAAAATATTCTATAAACTATATTGCTATGCTTCGGCAGTACTACAATGTGTTTTATAACCATGTATATTCTTATAAATAATTATCATCATACTATATTATTACTGCTACATTTCACGTATACATTTTGCTTCATTATCTGGACCAACTTCTCCATTTGAATTAACTTTGTCATTAAATTAAAATTTAGACACTTCAGAAGCATTTCAGAATCAACCTTTGGTTAAAAAAAAAAGATTTTTACGATGATAGGAATACGTTCAGTCAAGTGTGGCCAGAACTAGGGATGTTAACCGATGACCGTTTGACCGGTGGTTGACCGTATCAACGTTAACCGGTCAAAGTTGTCGGTAGTC
>JAUCMS010039258.1:0-16085 GCA_032357445.1 Enteromius radiatus
ATGTATTTTTGGCTATTGCTACAAATATACCCCAGCGACTTAAGACTGGTTTTGTGGTCCAGGGTCACATATATATAGCACCTTTAAGTTTCTTTTATAGCACCAATATGTGGTGGTAATATATAGCCCTCACGTTATTTAAGGTATTTTTAAGGAAATCGCATAAGACTAATTTCCCTGACGTAGTAACAATAACATTATGTATTACTTTTGAGAATTTAAGCAATTTTTGGTATTATTTAGATCTTATTTCTCTGAAAATATTACTGTTTCACATGCAATTCACTACATTTATTACTTATGGTCAGTCAGTTTTGAATGCTAACAGCAAATGTGTGTTTGTTTGTTTGTTTTTTTATGACCACTTCGACTCATCGAATGAAGTCCAGCCAGGATCTTTTGTTTGTTTAGATTGAATATCTAAAAAGTCACCATGTTTTGGTCAAAAATGACCAAGAAACTTAGTTCACTTTCACACTTTATTTTGGTGAATTATTCATTGCTGTTTGTTTTCTGCAGGTGGTGGATCATGCAGGGTCTGTAGAGGAAGGAGCTGCTCTTATCTTCTCTCAACTTGAAAGAGTTATCAAACAGGTACACAAGCACACATATACAAACAGGAAAGCCCAAGTGGGTGTTGTGGTTAATAGCATTCTGTTACTTCGTGTTCATGTTCTTGAGATACGATTTGAATAAAAATAACCCAGCTGAGACATTTCTACAAGACGTTTCTCTGTTTCTTCAGGAGTTGTTGGGATTGGAAATAGAAGAGTGTGGAGCAGTGGAGGAGAGAGGAGAGGAAGACTCTGGTGATGTGTTGTGGGATCTTCATGATGAGCAGGAGCAGATTGAGGCGTTCCAGCAGGCTTGTAGCGCTGCTTCCAGATTCAGCTTCCAGAAGGCATGATGGCTCTGTTATAATTTTATGTGTAGTTGATTATGGACCAAACGTTTGAACTAATAAGTTGGCCCACAAAAAATCTGAAGAAAAATGTAGCTGAATGTACTACATGCATGTTATAATTAGAGCAACCAAATATTAAATAATATACCTACAAATGGCAGACAATGTGTTGAAGGCTGTTTTTTTTTTTTTTTTTTTCCAGTATGTTGACCGACTCAATGACATGGTAGCCGCCCCTCCACCCACTCCACCACTGCTGGTTTCTGGTGCACCTGGTTCGGGAAAATCACTTCTGCTTGCTAAATGGTTGTTTCATCTTAACTCTAGATATTAGGTATTTTTACACAAAAATAATGTGCATTAATTTTCACACTCTAAACAATATGTCATTTTCTGCAGGATAGAGTTACAGCAGAAAAACTCTCCCAACACCCTCATCCTGTATCACTTCACGGGACATCCTCTCTCTACCAGCACAGATCCAGCGCTCATCATTAAGCGCCTCACAGTGAAGGTTACACACCGATACACGCACTCATTTCATTCTATTAAGCTCCTTAAACTGTGAAAAGAGACCAGAATAAATTCTGTTATAACATTTATAACTTTATTACATGCAGCCTGCACTGTATGGGGCTTCTCACACTGAAAATTGCTAATAACATTGTCATATTTAACCCTGATGTTTCCCTAATCCTGTGTTGTCTTGCTTTACACTGTTTATACTTTGTCTTGATTCTTTTTTTCTGGTTGCTATTACATCAGCATCACAAGTATTATATATAGACTTCCTATACTCTAGATGAACTATTGATAATTTTCACATGATGCTTTGCTCCACTGAGCGGCAGTTATTTTCACACAGATTACATTAAGTAGTAATGTAGTAAAATGTAGATATTAAAAGGTGAAATTCAGTAAACACTTTATTGATGATGTATATTTTGTACAGGTAAGCAGATGAAGCCATAATATAAACATAACGAGCAAAGTTAATGTTAACTGCTTTCCCATAGAAAACCATTATAAGGAAACAACTTAAATTTTGGTACATCTCTTTGTTTTATTGTTTTGGGAGGTGATGTAAATATTTGCGCTGTGAAAAATTGACACGCGTATGCTGCAGTTCTATGTATGTTTTGCCCTCCAGTTCTTCTAATCAGTCACATGACTGAAAAGTTACATAAAATAATCTTACTTTAGACACAATTTAAGAATAGTTAACTAAACCTAAAACTTTCCTCTGATCAAGTTCTCTTTCCCAATCTTCCTTGTAGCTGCTCCAGCATTTCTGGTCTATTTCCGGCCTCTCGATGGACCCTTCTAAGATCCTCGAAGAGTTCCCACGCTGGCTAGAGCGGCTGTCTGCGCGTCACCATGGCAACATAATAATCATCATTGACTCCATTGACCAAATACAGGTAACACTTCCTTAAATAATCTTCCTCATTGAGCTGTGGTATTTGTGGTATGTTTTACAATTTATGCTGGTGAAAACACAACTAAACATTAATAGTATTTAATAGTTAATAGTAATTGCTTTTACTTTTTGCCATCGACTGTTTACATAATGCTAAAATTTCTTGAATTTTAACTGAAATGTTTAGCCTTTTTCTATATCCTTCATTAGGAGTAAATTAAATAACAGATTTAAAATGTTTTGATATTAGATATTTATTAGTGACTATATATTTGTTTGTGTATGTATGTGTGTGCACACAGTTAAATGTAGTTTTAAATGATATGTAATTATATCTGAAAATAAATATTAATTTGTCATTATTATCATGTGTTTAGTTTCATTTGCCAAATTTAATAGAAAATAGTATAACATTTTATTTTACCAGCCATTAAATGTTTGTTTTTTACTGTAGTATAAAATAAATATTATTAATTTTATATATATATATATAATATATTTCAGCATGCTCAGGTTTTTTTGTATTCCCCAGAATGCTGAGAGGCACATGAAGTGGCTGATTGATCCTCTTCCTGCTAATGTGAGAGTGCTGGTGTCAGTTAATGTGGAGACCTGCCCACAGGCATGGAGGTTTGTGATGCACAAACACACTTAAAAACCTGATATTATACATTCATGTAATATTATACACAGGTAGACAAAATCACAAAACATTATTCTATTTAGATTGTGGCCCACACTGCACCTGGACCCACTCAATCCTAGAGAGGTGAAGAGTGTCATCAGCACAGAGTGTGTGAACAGTGATATCAAACTCACCAAAGATCAGGTAAACATCATTGTTAGTCTGTGTTCATATTTGTTTATGTATTTTGAGTATGAGTATTGTCTATATTGCTTGCAAACAGGAAAAGAAGTTGGAGAGACATTGCCGTTCAGCTGCAACTTGCAATGCTCTCTATATCTCAATACTGGCAAGACTTGTTACACAGTAAGTAGATGTGTGAGTAGATTGTGAATTTGTGGGTTTGTTGCAACAGTTGTGTTAGGTGATAAGAAGGGAATGTTTTTTTACCTATAGTAATCTTAAAACGGCCAAATTCCAGTTTCTCTTTAGCCCACATTTTGTCTGTTTGTATGGCAACAAGATTTTTAAGTTCTTTCTATCAGCTCTAGATCCTCTTGGACATTGGAGAGGACTCTACAGCAGTGTGTGTTGTGTCAAGATACAATAACGCTATACAGACTTGGCCTGAAGGTGGCGCTAGACTCACTCAGCACCGATCAGGAAAAACACATCATGGAAGAGGTGACCTGTCCAAAATGATCTGTTCGAAGAAAACAAAAAACAAAATAAAACTTGGTTTAGTACATGGTTTAACTTATGTATTTGAATTTCACCTGTGCAGTTATTGTGCCTGGTATGTGCCATTCACAATGGTATCAGTGAGTCAGAGGCTTTGGAGCTGTTCCCAGACCTGAGTTTTCCCGCTCTCACCTCAATGCTTCACAATCTTGAGAGACTCCTCATCATTACCTACGCCTGTGGTCTCATTCGCTTTCAGCATCCACAGGTGTGTTTGACCTAGCTCTACTTTTTAAGCTATATTTTGCTAAATGTTTCTTTTTGGGTTTTTTGATGAAACTACATATGGTATTTTGAACTTCGTGGGAAGATCTGACTTTCGCGTCTCACTGGCAGAGAATTTTAACAAAGGTAAATTAAAGTGAAACTGTTTTTTTTCCAGGCATGTGAAGCGGTCAACCAAGAGTTTCTGGATGGGGGCAAATGCCGTGGATCCTACAGAGAGAAAATCATTCGCTTCTTCAGTGAACAGCTGAAGTAAGAATAACGCATTGAGCATATTGCAGGAATATGACTGTTCTGTATTCATGTGCATTTCTATATTTTCAGCAAATCTGAGGGGAAAATAATTACAGTGAATTCAAGGCTGTGGTCAGAAGACCCTTAGCGCCTCTGTGAAAATGAACACTCAATTAGTGCCAAATTGTTGTTGGCGAGTAGATAAAAAAAATAGTTACTCTCTGTCTGTTAAATGTTTCAGAATGAAGTGATACCGTTTTCATTTTCACAAGAGCAGCTCATCGTCTGGTGTTTTCAGTATCAGTATGCGGCTACATGCAAATATTTTATCCACATATTTAATTTAATTTTAAAAAGTAGAATGGCATTATTGTAATAGTAATATTTTAAATGTATTTAAAACATTTTTATTTTACAATTTAAATAATAATAATAATAATTATTATTATTATTACCAATAGCCGCTATGTTGGATTATTTTGTTAAATCATTTTTGTTGGTTCAGGCAAGACCGAGTGACGTGGAGGGTGGCTGATGAACTGCCATGGTTACTGCAGCAGCAAGAAGATCGAAGTAAACTCCAGATGAGTTTGCTTAACTTGTTTGTCTCCCAGAACCTGTACAAGAGGTACATTCCTGCATTCCTGCTGTTTCTCTCTGATTTTTGTGTGGATATGTGTCTAAAATAACGTCTTGCTACTCATGTGTATTCTCAGGGGTCATTTCTCTGAGCTGCTAACATACTGGCA
Source organism: Enteromius radiatus (assembly GCA_032357445.1). Classification (NCBI taxonomy): domain Eukaryota; kingdom Metazoa; phylum Chordata; class Actinopteri; order Cypriniformes; family Cyprinidae; genus Enteromius; species Enteromius radiatus. Next base: position 4,899 of record JAUCMS010039258.1, read on the forward strand.
GTTTGTTGGTAAGGATAAGTGCTCAATGGCGACAGAGTATTTCGACTCATTGAAAGAGTTTGAGAAGACCTGTGAGAGTGAGCAGAGCATGAGCCAACTGGCTGACCTGTTCGAGACACTAGGCCGCTTCCTCAAAGACCTGGGAATGCTCAGTCAGGTGATACAGACTAAAAGACTGATGATCACCGGTATTCAATTTTTAAAGTGTGTGGAAATTATGTGAATGTGTTGTATTTAAGGCGGTGGCCCCCTTGCAGCGCTCCTTGGAGATCCGTGAGACGGCTCTGGATCCGGATCACCCAAGTGTGGCTCAGTCCCTGCACCAGCTGGCAGGGGTTTACGTTCATTGGAGGAAATTTGGAAACGCAGAGCAGTTGTACAAACAAGCTATGGAGATTTGTGAAAATGCTTACGGTCCTGAACACAGCACTGTCGCTAGAGAACTAGACTCACTTTCGCTCCTCTACCAGAAACAAAACAAGTACACAACATTTCTTCTTAAATTCATACTCCACTATGCAAATATTGCAGAGACTTTGTTCCAAATCTCATATATATATATATATATATATATATAATACAGTACTGTGCAAAAGTTTTAGGCAGGTGGGGAAAAAAATGCTGTAAACAAAGAATGCTTTCAGAAATACATTGAAGTGCATGATTAACCAGTTATACCAAATAGCTGCTAATGATCATCAATGTCACACGTAGGTTGAAACCCAGTCATGAACTGAAACAGAAACTGCTGTGTAGGAGGCTTGAAACTGGGTGATGAGCAGCCAAACTCTGCTACCAAGGTGAGGTTGTGAAAGACAGATTCATGTCATTGCAAGATTGAGCATAGCAACAAGACACAAGGTAGTAATACTGAATCAACAAGGTCTCTCCCAAACAAAGATTTCAAAGCAGACTGGGGTTTCAAGATGTGCTGTTCAAGCTCTTTTGAAGAAGCACAAAGAAACGGGGAACACTGAGAAACTCAGGTCTAGAAAAATGGCAGCAGGTACTCTACACTGATGACTCAAAATTTGTAATATTTGGCTGTAGCAGAAGGCAGTTTGGTACAATAATGAGTGCCTGCAGGCGACAGTGAAGCATGCTGGAGGTTCCTCGAACATTTGGGGCTGCATTTCTGCAAATGGAGTTGGAGATTTGGTCGGGATTAATGGTGCTCTCAATGCTGAGAAATACAGACAGATACTTATCCATCATGCAAGACCATCAGGGAGGCCCCAAATTTATTCTGCAGCAGGACAATGACTCATACAAACATACAGCCAAAGTCATTAAGAACTATCTTCAGCGTGAAGAAGAACAAGAAGTACTGAAAGAGATGGCATGGCCCCCACAGTGCCCTGATCTTAACATCATCGAGTTAATCTGTGGTTAGTTGTCCAAGTCCAAGATGTTTGGAACAACCTTTTCTTCAAAAACTGTGAGCAAGTGTATCTAGAAGAATTGCTGTTTTGAAGGCCAAATATTGATTTGATTTAGATTTCTCTTTTGTTCATTCACTGCATTTTGTTTATGAAAATCAATGTTTAACTCTTCCATTTTTGAAAGCATTCTTTGTTTACAGCATTTTTTCACACCTGTCTAAAACTTTTGCACTGAATGCATACATACATGTGTGTGTGTATGTATAATTGCAGTGCATTCTGGGATTGTCTTAGATTTCACGCATGATGCTATGGTTTTAGTCAAAATGGCAGTATAATTCTACTAATTTTACAACCTGACTTCCTTCATTTTAGAAAACAAATACTAATCAGCTTTCTAGGATTTGGAAATGATACCTTTAGTCCTTTAGTTTATGTTTTATGTTATTCATTTAGAGCTAGGGCTGGGCTAATTCTTTTTTTGTTGTTTTGTTTTGTCTAGATATGAGCAGGCTGAGAAGTTGAGAAAGAGATCAGTCAAGATCAGACAGAAGACGGCACGACAGAAAGGCCACATGGTAAGGAAAGGCCAAACAGTAATTTTAGCCATATTTGTGTCTCATTTGGTCCCACTTAATAAACTGAATTCAGAGAAGTGGGAAAATAATAGTTTCTCTTATACTGTATTCACTTGTGTTCTTTTTAGTATGGTTTCGCTCTCTTGAAACGGCGGGCACTGCAGTTAGAGGAACTTACTCTGGGCAAAGACTCAGCAGATTGTGCCAAGACTCTGAATGAGCTTGGAGTGCTTTATTACCTGCAGAACAACCTGGAGTGAGTAAATCTTTAATACAACACCACACATTCTGGACATTTTGGAATTGTGCAATGCAGATTTTCAATCATGGAAAATTAGAAAAAAAAACTTTCCTGTCATCACCAAGAGTTTTAGTAGATATTACAAATATAATTTAAATGCAGCCATTTTTGATACAAATCATGAAATTTCATATTTGTTCAAATAAAATCATAGTATTTGCAAAGTATTATTCCCGGAAGTGGGTTCTATTTCTGACATGGGAGTTGTTTTCTTTGCCACTTAGGCCGAGTTCAGACTGCACGATTTTCAAAGTGGTCGCATCACATATCTTTTCACACTGCATGACTATCTGGGGTATCATTCAGTCGCTGCTGTGTTCACACTGCATGATAGATCAACGACAGGGATTTTCACACTGCGTGACTTTACAAAAGGAAGAATCGCCGACAACTTTGTCTCACTGCCAAACACACGCAAGAAGAGTTCTCACATGAGACTGGGATTATTAAAAATTATTCAAACTTAAAAATTATTTAAAAAGCAAGCAAAAGAAGCTTGTCATACAAATTTCATGTGCTCTCATTTGCAAAAAAAAAAGATTATGGAGGAGGATATTTACCTTCTATAACTTTGTAACTCCTCCCCCAACTTTCCGCTGCCCTGAATGCTACTCTCTCATTGGCTGTAGGGAATCGCCGATGTTATTCAGTCAGAACACATTTCACACAGCATGACCTTGAATCGCTGACTGGCCCAGATATTTAGCATGCCAAATATCTCACGGGTGTCGGCGACACATTGGCGATTCTCTCAGATCGCATCTTTGATAATTCACACTGTGTGATTGTCACTCGCATGAACGAGCACCGATTTTTCTGTGATATCGGGCATTTGTCTGCGATTTCTCAAAACCTGTCGGCGAGTCAAAATCAGGGCTAAAATCGTGCAGTCTGAACTTGCCATTAGTAGCACCTTAACCTTTTGACCTTTTGTCTTGGTCCCACATGATGTATATTTGTTTTCCCATTTTCTTCATCATGGTGATGTTCAAAGGTAACACAACCATACCTGCGAGACCTTTTCTGAAGAGTTTCCATTTCCTCTTTCAGATCAATCTGCAAGGCCTGGCTTCCTCAAAGTTGTCAGATGGTGTCTTAGATATGAAACCTGTCACTGTGGCTTGCTAAGACTTTAACAGTCATGGTTTTTTTTATATGTTCATGACATTGAAATATGACAGTCATGTGCATGTGTGCTGGGCTAACCAGTATTTTAGTATTTTAACAGGATTTTCCATCATTTCTTAAAAGACTTACTTTGTATGGACAGCTTGTTGTAAACTATTCTTACACTTTAGTACTTTATTAATAATGCACACTTTCCATTTGCAGTTATATAATATGAATTTTAACATGTTGGTATTTATAACCTAGTGCTGCAAAAATGTTCTTGACCCGTTCCTTGGAGATGCGCCAGCGTGTGCTTGGGCCAGATCACCCTGACTGCGCCCAGTCCCTGAACAACCTGGCTGCTCTTCACAGTGAAAGGAAGGAGTATGAGAGCGCAGAGGAGCTGTACGAAAGAGCACTTGACATCCGTAAATGTGCTCTCGCACCAGATCACCCTTCTCTTGCCTATACCTTGAAACACTTGGCCATGCTTTACAAACGCAGGGTGAGAAACCACAGGAAAGAGTCACAACTTACCATATTTGCAGAACTTGTGCAAACAAGTGGCGATTATGCATACGTTCATCAATGTTTGTGTTTTTGTCTTTTTAATATTATGAATGAACCTGAGACCCTTTTTCATTTTTAATCTGTATGTGTGTATGATAGGGGAAGTTGGAAAAGGCAGTTCCTCTGTATGAACTGGCTCTTGATATTAGAGAGAAGAGCTTCGGGCCCAAACACCCCAGTGTCGCTACTGCTTTGGTTAACCTTGCAGTACTCTATTGCCAGTTGGTGAGAAACATTCAGATTTTTCCCACCCACTGTATTGTAAAACTATCCAGTCCACACTCTGATGATGTGACTCTTTGAAGTGTGTTTGTGTTGCAGAAACAGCACAGTGATGCATTACCTTTGTACGAGCGCGCTCTAAAGGTATACGAGGACAGTCTCGGCCGACTGCACCCTCGTGTCGGAGAGACCCTGAAAAACCTGGCTGTACTCAGGTTAGGCATATTTTCTTAACTCAGCCATACCAGTTAGATTCACAGGACATTGAACAAAGGCGTTAAGTAGCAATTAAGAACTTTTGTTTAATGGTTACAATGTAGTCATTATCTAAAATCTTTGCAAAAAGGCAAAAAAGTGAAATATGGAGTGCCTCAAGGATCTGTTTTAGCCCCTTTGCTGTTTATACATGCACATTTGAATTTGTTTAGTAAATATTGTAGTTTAATAAATATGTAAATAATAGAGGAAAAGTAATTATCCATAACTAGAAACTAGAACTGCATAACTTGGACCAGTAATAACCACGTAGCAACCATCCAGAATACTCTATAAACCTCACAACAATAACATGGCAACCGCTCTCTTACTTCCTCAGTTACGAAGAGGGAGATTTTGAGAAGGCTGCTGAATTGTACAAGCGAGCAATGGAAATAAAGGAGGCAGAGCCATCCATGGTGTGTGGTAAGGCCCCCTCACATCACTCATCTAGCGGTGATACCGTTAGCCTGCGAAGCCCTGCCCTGCCTCAGTCTTCAAGGTGACACCTGACCCCTCAACACTTACCAAGGTCAACGCTTACCTCTATTATTGAAGCCATATTGGCCACACTTGATGTGTCCAGGCATGTGCTTGAAGTCTGCATGCAGCAATTAAATAACTGCAGGGTAAGAAAACATTGGAATCCAACATGTTTCTCAATCCTACTGTAGTTTACAATACGAATCACTGTTTTAATGGGTCATTGATCGTAACTGGGCTTATAAAAGTTGCTCTCTCTCAAGAATCCAAAACCGTAGAAAGTGTTTTATAGTTCAGTAAAGTGACTATTACCAGGATGGTGTTATTTATGGAAGGCCACCTAAGAGTGGAAAAAGGTGACAGTTAGAAATTGACTGTTAGAATACAAATATAGGCACATGAGATATGAGTAAGATGACACAATTGCAAGAAATAAAACCTATTTAGATTGACATGAACATAAGGTTGCAAAGTCTCATAAGTCTCAAGATATGAAGTCACAATTAGAAGATATGAAGTTGCAGTTACAGGATATATAGTAGCAACGAGCTGTGCAGTTGCAATTATGATATATGAAGTCACAGTTGAAATACATAATGTCGCTTTAAGATATGAACGTGAATTTGGGTCACAATTACATACATTCGAAATTTGAAGATACGAAGCTGCAGTGGTGCTGCAAAAACATAATGGTGAAATTGTTCTTTCTTCTCTCAGACGATAAAAGCCCTTCATAGTAATGAAGCATGATTGTTCATACAACGCAAAATCTACGTTATTTTTCTCCAGTTATCACTATGAGAAACTTTTTTTTTTTTAATTATAGATTTGAGTACAAGTCAAATTATTGGGTTAAAGTTCAAAATGTTGATTGAAGAAATACAATTACTTAAATTGTTCATACGGTGTCAGCATTCGTTTCTTCCAAAGCACTTTTCACTTGCATGGTACAACATTTTTGCTAATGTGTGACCAATTTCAGCAGATTTTTTTTTAGGTTTCTATCACTGCTCCCTTCAGCAAATGCAAACACCAAGTCAAGCATAACGGAAGTAGGCATCATTTGTGAATTGCAATACAATACTAAAAACCTTCTTGTAAACATGCAAATGATGTGGTCCAGAATCTCCCCTACTTCCTTAGATCTGTGACCTGCTTCCTGTCTTTCAAAGGAACATAATCATCAAAATGCAGAACTGTTGTAAATTGTACAGCATCACTGAAGGACAGCTGTTATACATAGCAATACAAAACACTAGAACATGATATCAAGATACAGGTAAAATAAGTACATTTTATTGTATTCAGTATTATATTTATTGTATAGGTCTCACATTTTTGAAAAGAAGCATTTAAGCATAGTTCAACACCACAGAACACAGCATGTGCAATAATTATGCTTCTTGTAATGCACAGTGACAATATGTGTAGTTTAGTTTATACAATGACTGTAATGTACAATCTGAAAAGATAGATCCATATGACATTATGACCCATGTTTTTGTATGTGGAAATGGTACTGCTGTTGATTTATTTTTTAAATTGTGTGAATTGTCTCTAATGTGAAATAGCTTGCCATATCAAGTGCCTAGTTTTGATGGCTACCTGTTTACCTGTAGACATATATGAAGGAGGAATATAAAATATGAATATAAATTAATGCAAAATAGTGGATATACCAAACTCTAATTTCTAAATGTCTTGCAAATACTGCAAAAAAAAAAAACTATTTGGAAAGGTGCTAAAGCAGAATCAGTGTAATGTGCCTAATTTTTGTAGCAAAATTGTTTCAACTGTTGGATGCTAATTGTTTAATAATTTACTTCCAATATGGTTTGTATTATACAATTTGTGCCAGGCCTTAAGAGATGTTTTATACACTGCCAAAAAGGGTCCATTTTATACCCAAATTCCTCTAATGCACAACATTGTACTATCTACCAATAAATGCATAACTGAATGAAAATAACAGTTGTTGAGGTTTTTACTCCTATTTTACCCCTAACACAAAGGCTTGTTTATGTTGATCTAGTTTAAATGCAGGAAAAGCAAAATGGAATGTAACAACACTAAATTTATTTTTTTAAATTTGCATTATTACAATGTTAGACCATTCAATACAGCAGTCAGAATCAAGCCGAAATAGTCACGTGACGTTCTCTAAAACATTCAGCTGTGCATCTACGAGGATGTTCAATATTAGACATGACAGTAACATTTATATGTGTGACTGAAGTAGTAACCATTTCTGTCACATAGCTGTTAACAACAGCTAAAGCAATCTTACAGATTGGTTCTATTAACCATTCCATGCCAACTCTGAAACATTAACACTGTGAAAATAAATATCAGCAGTATTAAGACTTTCAGCTGAAGTAAACCTGTAAACATCTTGAGTCTTACAGGCTGCTTGCAAAAACAGAATTAAAAAAACTAAATCCAAACTCATTTAGTATCAGACCTCAGACATTATGTATGCAAGTACAAAATAATGAGTTTGTCTTTAGTGTCTGTGGGAAAGTTTTTTTTCTGAGTTCAAGGATGTCATTTTCCTGTTGCTTGTTGTTCCCTTACATCTTTCTCATCTGAGCCATTAGCTCTTCTAAACTCTGATCCGTTTCCTCCACAGTCTCCCCTGATGCTCCATCCTGGCAAAAGAAAAAAAACAAAAACACATACATGGTAATCAAAAGATAATATTGAGAGGTAATTATTATTATCTAGTCTGCATTTATTATCAAAAATATAGACAAAAAGGACTAATATTATCAAATATTATTACCTTTTAAAATAACTTAATAATAATTTTTAAAAAATTATTTTATTCCTGTGAGGAGCTGATTTTTCAACAGGTGCCACAGTCCTTCAGAAGTTATTCTAATATGCGTAATTGCTATTTAAGAAACACTTCTTATTATCAATGTTATAAGTCAAAACAACAGCTTTGAAATAGAAATATTTTGCAACATAAATGTCTTTACTGTCGATTTGTATTTTGTTTTTATAGGATTTTTGCACTGATCATATAAACATCTAACCCAAACTAGAAATCGCATTAAATATTATAGTGCAAAAGATTAATCATTAATTGCATCCAAAATAAAAGTTTGTTTACACAATAACATATTGTGTACTGGGTATATTTAAGTGTGTGTGTATAGATAGATAGATAGATAGATAGAAATTAGATTTATATCTATATCTATAGATACGATACGATATAGATATGGTATAGATATGAGATAGATAGATAGAGATATAGATATCTATCTATATATATATATATATATATATATAGATATAGATGTTTATAGATATCTATATATAGATATAGACATATCTATATGAGATAGATAGATATATATATATGAGATAGATATATATATATATCTCATATATATATATATATATATATATATATATATATATAATATATATCTATATTATCAATATACACACAGTATATAATTAGAAAATACTTCCATGTACAGTATATATTTCTAGTCATAACTGATATTATTTATAAATATTTTAAATGTATAAATGTAATTTTCTTAAATACACACATGCATGTATGTGTATTTATGTATACATAGTGCACACATTATGTAAACAAATTTATTTTGGATGCGATGAATCGCTTGACAGCACAAAAATGCCTGTCAGTTGTTGTTTTGTTTTGTTTTTTTAAAGGGAAACCTGAATAACCAAAGTGTTGTGTTAGAATTGATTGGGTCGTACTTTCTCAGGTATGGTGTAGGCTACAGTAATGCCCTCCGGCAAATCTGGTACCGGTCCTGATGCATCTTGAAGCTCTGCCTCTGACACCTCAGACACCAGCTCAATGCCTGGCAGGAAACAACATCACATTAAAGTTTACATAACATTTAAAGATTTCTATTTTATGAATGAGGAATACGTTGCGTGTGGGATGCCAACCCCATTCATTGTCCTCATGAACCACTTCCTCTTCTTCCTGTAATACTTCCTGCTTTGGCCGCTCTGCTTCTTTTTTCTGGAATAAGGAATAACACATCATATACTGTCAGTATTAATATTAACTGGTTTTCATGGTATGCCTTTTTTACACTTTATGAACTTGCCAAGAAACAGCTGTTGTTAATAATCAAGGGAAAAAAAGTGTCAGAATAAACAATGTTGTGGTTAAATAATATTTAATTATTAGATATTTTATTTATCAATAAATCTCCCTTTGACTAACTATCAAGGTACAACAGTAATACATAAAAAGGAGTGTTTATGTTTGCATTTGTAGGAGGGTCACCTTGTAATCGTCCTGTTGTCGTCTGCAGTGTCTGTCGTCACACTGTGGGTTGGCCTTCATTGTCATGCTTGGGAAGAAATCCTGCATGGCATTATAACCCAGGTAGTAACTCACTGTCCCAAACCCCAGTAGATACCTGTAACACAGACAATATCATTCCAGACTTTGTGTTTAAGTCCTTTGGAAGTATAGACAGGGCAAGACCTCTGAGAAACTGAAATGCTAATTTTCAAAAAGGTACCCTCAAGTAGTTCCAAACGTGATTTATGCATTTACTAGCCACTACACAAAGTAAACAGTTTAACTAAACTGAAAAGGGATATGTCACAGTTAGGCCTGTGGTTATGGTCTAATCTTAACCCTGTAAATCCATAGTAAAAACAAAATAATAGTAAGTCATAAATTATTATATGCATAACTGTTTATTTGCCACAAAAATGAGGACTATGTGTTCCCCTTTGTCACTATCAAAACATTAATAACACATTTCGGTACTGCCTGTTTCAGTAATGACAATTATACGGAATAAAAGTCTCTACCGAAACTCCACCTAATGTTTCGGTGACAATTTTAGATACTTGTGAACCTAGCTCAAAGATGCTAATCCGCACATAGTTAGTTAGCACAGTTCCGAACAGTGATATACATATAAAAACTAAATGTTATGAAGTAACTCCCAAAAAAGCGTGCTAAATTGCATAAAAAATGTTATGTGGTAACGTTCCTTCAAGTAACAAATAGATTTTTTTTTCAGATTTTTGAACACATTTACCTTAAAATGATGGGACCTATCTACTATCAAACCTTGTAGCAATAAGAGAGGACATTTCCTGATCATAAATTTATGAGTTCAGTTAAAATCAGTCTTTGAATGTAATTTTTTTAAATAATCAAAAATATACTTTTAAAAACAACAATAGAATTTTTTTTTTTTTTTTCAATATTTTCATAAGGTCAAATTTAGGGGTTAGGGTTCGGGACAGCCACCTTCCAATTGAAAGTACCCAATGAATGATAATTTTATATATATATTAAGCTTATTCATATTTTGAATATTATTGTGGGTTTCAATAGATAATAGAAGAATCTTATTAACATCTAAGATTTGAACACTTAAATGCTTTTTAAATGTTTTTTATTTTTGGTTGTGGGACAGCAGTACAGTGAGGTTAAGGCGGCTGGTATATAGTGGTCTGTTAGCATCTCTGTGTGGTCCTGTTTGGTATTGCAACTTGACTTGTTAAAAATCTAAGCAAATGTGGCATTAATCCAACCCCAAAAAGACAACCAGAAAGGGGATGTTTTTAGAATTATACTAAAAGGACTTTTAATTGCTACAAAAATATAAACTTATCAATCTTGTAATAGCCTGTACACCAGGATTTTTAGGAAACGTGGTCATGTTGAATTAGAGACCTTGGCGATTTGCACATCAAATATAATAAAGTACGCTTTATAGCGTATATAGAGCATTATTTAGTCTGTGCGGAATCATCAAGATTGTGAGGAGGTCTTACTTCAGAACATTCTGCACAAGGAGCCCGGCGACAACTCCCATTGTGGTGGGCAGACTGGCAGCACAAACTCCATCTTTTTTCAACGTCTTCTCATCGATATTTGCAGCCACTACCAGGGGAGGTGCACACTGCCACACACACACACACACACACACCTGGGTCAGATCAATGTTTCCAACCCATCTGACATAACCAGATTTATGAGAAAAAAATGTGTTGAAGAGGGTACAGTCATATGATATTAAAAACCATTTCATAATTCATATTCAAGACTAGGGTTGTAACGGTATGAGATTCTCACTGTATGATAATCGTCTCAGAAAATATCACGGTTTCACGGTATACCGTATCAAACTATCATTAATATTATAATCTTCAACTACAATGACCCTTAAATGAATAAAATGAGATATGGTTTTTGGCTGAACATGGTTTATTGTAACAAAAAAGGATGGAAGGATGAGTCTAACGTTTGGGGTGAAAA
>JAUCMS010039307.1:0-16077 GCA_032357445.1 Enteromius radiatus
ATATACTGCTTTGAATACTAAAATCATAAGACAAATTAAAAAAACTGCAACCTTCCCCCCCCCCCCCAGATTTCATTCAAAGTATTGTTTTGATTCCACAAAAAAAAGATGTTCTTCTGTGTCGAACAAAATGTGCCAAATTTGCTCAAGACAATAAAAGAGAAATAGTTTGAGAACGATTCAATTAATGACCAAATCATTATTTTCTGCAGTTTATTATCCAGTTTCATGTGCATCAGCATAGCCACTAAGCAACAGAACATAGCCAGATTATACACATGACCAACCTCTAAAGAACAAAAATCATCATCATTTTAAATTATGTCCTATACTAAATTAAATAAGACAAGGTGAAAAACAAAGCAACACAAAAGTTATTCTTGGCACAAAAATATGCATGCACTCTTTACAGAGAAAAACTTGGACTCTTTCAAGTTTTCTATAGCAATAGTTTTCACTATGACATCATCATTGCCTACACAAAATTAACATGTATGTACTTGCGGTATTTATTCAAAGATCTAAATAGCAATTCAATTAATGTAGTGGCTGAATACAAGAGTTCCTAGTGTTTGGCATAAAAATACTAAAGCTCTTTTGCGGTTACAATGTTGAGAAGCAGCCAATGTGACGTCATAAAGGGAACAGACACTGCGTCACTTACATTCTACTTGTGGAAATCCCACTATATACATAAAGTACAGTAGTACAAATTAATTGGACACTTCAGAAAAATGAATAGCATATCCCATATGTATGTATGCACACACACACACACACACACATACACAGAGAAAGACATGCTAAATGAAAATAAAGCTAAGGTTGCCTTTCATATTAAGTGTACTAAGGCAAATGAGAAGTGAATTTTGACACACAGAGATGAAACACTCATAAGAACCAAAACAATAAATATTCACACAAAAAAAAGACTCCAATAAAGAAAATAAAAACACAAAGGACATCAGTTCTAAACATCCTCCATTAAGCAGCACTGTGATTTCATTATCTCAGCCCAAAGCACATGAACACTTATATTAAGGCATCAACAAAAGGTATGTGTAAACAGTTACTTAAAATCATGAGGGATGAACATATCCCATCAAAAGAGATACTTGCTTTCAAAGAAATATTAAAGGTTTTGTTTTACAGTAAACACTTGTGATTTGCGTATTTTAATCTATTCACAGTACAGAACGCAAATCACAGTAAACAAGAAAAAATCCTTAGCTCTGCTTCTGAAGGAAATGTAATGTCTGAAACATGCATAAGACACAAATTTAACTGATTTAGGCTGTAATGATTAAATTATGACATAACAATCAGCAAGAAATATTTGCATGAATTTTGTCATGAATCAAGACCTAAATATACTCACAGTGGCTATTAGAAGGGTCTAGAGCATTGCACCATTAAAAGTAACACATTTTCGTAGAGCAAACAAACAACCAAAAAACATAACATGTACAAAGACAATAAGACTGAAGACATCTAACAATATCAGACTAGAAAGTATACCTATAATACATTGTATTTGTGGAATGAAGGTTTATCATTTCTGTCTGATTTCTGAGTAACATCAGTACACACTTACTACGCATTGCCATAAGAGGCTCTGACCTGACTTACTACAACAAATAAAATACTTTAAGGACTTCCAATATATGTATAGTAAGGTGATAAAGTGCTGCAAAGGTGTACTTATACATGCTTAGACTTGGGCAGATATGCAGTATCTTATCGTGGACCTGTGTTTAAATTAACAATAAAGATGGTTGTGAGTTTTGAAGTGTGAGTGTCCCTTGTTGAGGGAGACACTAGGACGGACTCCTCCATTATGTGACCTAAATCGACCAAATCACCTTTGATGGAGCCTTCAGCTTTTGGCTTTCTCATTGTGTTGAAATAGCAATATGAGCTCCTCGCATGTTTGGGTTTCCACCGAGCTAAAGTGAGACTCCATGTTCCAGGCCAAGTCTGCTGAAAGGAAGTCATCCACTGCAGTTTGGGTCTCATTGCTAGTGTGGAAGAGGTGGCCAAGGCTCTGAAAGGAACTGGAGATGGTCTGGGTTTCGGCAGTGCTGAGCCTCACCTGGCCGTCATGGGAGCAAGGCAGAGAAAGTGGAGCAGGCCTGACGTCTGTCTGTGTTTCTGTGTCTGAGGACTCTGTGCTCATGCTGAAACTAGACTGTCTGAGGATACTGCCAAGGGGCATGTGCCCACCCGTGTCTAGCAAGAAGTTTAGGTCTGTCTGGGTCTGAGTGTCAAACATCTCAAGCTCCAGATCACTTGGCTGCACCCTTGTTCCAACGTCACTGTTGTGCCCGTTACCAAGGTTGTCGAAGAGCAGGAAGTCAGTCTGTGTCTCAATGTCTAGGAGTTCCAAAGTTGTCTCTGTGTTCAGACTATTTAAACCACTTTCCTCTGTCTGAGTTTGAATGTGTGTCGCATTAAGGAATTCCTCAAAGTCAAAGTCAATACCGGTGTGATGCGGTTCATGCGTAGCGACTAACCCCGAAGCGCAGCTTGAAGCGCCCCCGGTCATGCTGTCGGAAAGTATATTCTCAAGGTCACGGAAAAGTATCATGGTCTGAGTCTGGTTGTCTGCTACTGTGTTTTGGTGCAAAATGTCAGTCTGGGCCCCAAAACACATGGACGCAGCAGTCTTGTCCTCAAAAAGCCCAGCTCCAGTGCTGGTCAGAGGATCTTCTAAACCACTGGTTCTGAAATGTGCATCAGCCTCTGCAGTCTGAGTGGAGACACTGAGAGTATCGGTATCGAAAAGATTTGTGCACATCGCTTGGTCCATTTGGCTTTCATCCACTGGGGCTGCAGAACAGCTAGTTTGTGTTTCTCGGGTCACATTAAAGGAAGAGAAACTGAAAACATCTGTCTGCGCTCCGATGGAAAATGTGGCTTTGATTCGTGAGGGTAGTGTCTGGGTTTGGACGTTAACAGGCAGCTGAATCTGCGCACTTACGCTGATGTCTGTTTGAGAGCAAGAGGACACAGAGGCCTCACCGCAGGGTGAAACAGTCAGTGGTCCAGCATCCATCCCTTTGCTGAGGTATGATATGTCCGTTTGCAAGTTTGCCGAAGTGCTTTTGTTTCTGGATCCAAAATCCACTGGATCTCCCATAGACGCTTGATTTTCAAGATTGACCTGTACTCCTGTGCTAATTGTTTCTGGGCCTGATGTATATACAGGAAAGGCCTCTTTGAATGTCTTATTGTTTAGATCAGGCATCACTGTGCCGACCGACGGTGACAAAATATGCACAGTGCTTACAGATCCTTGTGCATCCACAGACAAGACCAAGGACCTCAAGGCACTACTTTCCGTGGAGGGTAGGAGAACAGGCAGGTGGGTGAACTGCATAATAGGAACGTTGACAAGGGCCACTTTGGGCTTTGGGAGAAGGAGCTTCTGGGTCTGTTTGGGGTGGTTAGTGTTGTGCTCTGCGGTGTCTGAGGTTCCAGAGATGAGTATGGTAGGGACTGCTCCTTCACTGAGCTTTTTCTTACAGTCTGGAATTTCATTTATTAAATCATCAGGCATAAAACTTGACAATCTTTCCATTTTCCTCTTCTTCACTGGTGGATACCTAAGACAAACACTGCATTTTAATAAGACGTACAGTATGATTAACAACTTTACATATAATTTGGCAATGAAAGACACAGTGACTGTCCTGAGCCACATATTATCATTGGTAAGACATGCTGTTTATTTGAAAGAAGATATTAGTATTAGATACATATATACATATACCATGCTCTTTTTATGTTTTCCTATTGCAAAATATACCACCACAAAAGCAGTTTTAACTCTTAGCCAGATAAAATGAGTACCTATGCTCTTTGGGAACCTCATGACCCGTTCTGTAGATATGAGACAGAAGTGCTGCTCTACTGGCATAAGGACAACCACATGTACAGCTGTATGTCCTCCCACAATCCTCAGCATGTCTCCGCAGGTCCCACTCAGTGCTGTAGCCATTACTGCACTTCAAACACTTGTGCTTCTTTTCTGCATGCATCTTCATAAAGTGCTGCACCATTAGGAAGATTAGGAAACAGATTAGATTAGTCAGCTGTTTTCCTAGCAAGACATAAATTATAGATCAAGTTCTAGAAAAGAATGAAAAATGAATTAGTTTACCAGTAATATCAGTAATAAAACATCACACAAAAAAATCTAGCTCCAGACAAATAGCAATGGCAAGTACCTGTTTTACAAGTGAAAACTGAGAAAAGGGTCTGTTTGGTCCTCTTGGGCAGCCTTCTATTGGGCAGCAGTAGAGCTTTTGTGATTCCTTAATTTCCTTTCTAATTGTAGGGTTGACCAGCCCCTCCTGAAATGCAAAGAAATATAGTGAGAAACAGCTTCATAAGATGACAAAAAAGAACCAAGAATATTGATTTTTTTTGTAAGAATCTTTTTATTCCCTGAATACAGAGATGTTGCACTAGCTATGAGAATCCCAACTCAGACTTCTATCAAGTATTAGCAAAAAGAAGTACAGAAAGAAATGTAGCATCTTGTTCCCTACTCGGGGAACCAAGGTTCCATACTAATGTGAGACAACAAGAAACATACTATGGGAATAAGACATACATGCTTATGAAAGTCATTGTCCACTAAGTGTGGGCCACTGAACACAATGAAATTCAAAGCATGGACAAGAAAAATAAGCAAATAAACACCAGATTTCTTTGTAACTTGGGATGCAACAAAATAATACTTATATATCAAAAAAGCTTGGAATTAGCAAGACTTTCAACCCAGTTTTCAGATTATGTTGACAATAGATCTTCCTCTGCAGTGCCACAAATCTGAATCTGAATCCATGCCTGGCAAACAGCCCTGGCTCATACTGTGTTGCAAACTGGGTTATGTCACTCAGGCTGTCAGCTCTTATTTAATCCATTGCCAATTCCAGCTACAAGCTGATAAAAAAAGATGATAAGGAGATGCTTAATGTCTTTAGAAAAACTCTAATTGTGAGGTTTTATTTATAATATAGCCCATGAAGACAAGCACAATCATTTAAGAAATATTTCCTATCCGGGGTTTATAACGATTAACTGTATTTAACCAACTAAAAGTACAAAGTCGTCTGTTATTCTAGTTATACTGCAAATTGCATGTTTTTATAGCTATGTGTTTAGAGCAGGATGAAATGTTTTAAACTGATTCTCAATAGTCAGAATCAGAAAAAGGATGAAGACATACATAATGGACTGAAAAAAAGAGTAAAGACAGAAGTGAAAGAAGACTCACCCTGTAAAATGAAGCAGAACATTAAATAACACATTTAGCATGGTTCTGATGTAGTGTTGTACCTTGATTCTGTGGGACTTGACCAGATGCATGTTGAGTGCTGGAGTGTTAGGTAGAATCTTCCCACATCCTTCCACCGTACAGAGAATGTTGGTCCGCACTTCTTTGGTGAGCTCTGTTATGGAGGGTTTAATAATCTCTTTGTCTTGTAAAGGCAGCTTCTCGCTGCATTTTTGCCTTTTGTGACGGTTATTACTGTTGACTGTTGATGCAGCCATGATTCAACGCACCACAACGCAGACATTTACTTCCGGAACACGTCGCATGGCAACCAACTCACTACAGATAGTCCGCACATACTACTTCCGGAAGACGAATAGAAAGACAGCACACGCCCACACGCAGCGCCAATGTTGGTGTACATAATGTCTACTAACGTTTGAGTTTGAGACGAGTTAAAAAAAGTAATTTAAGCGGTAATAATTTTTATAAATGTTAATTATAACATTATATATATTTTTTGTATATGAAAAAAAAAATAAAATATACAAAAATAAGAAAAAAAGTGCTTGAATACGCATGTTATGCAAAGCTTAAAAAGGATACCAAAACCCCAATAAAGTCAGAAAACTTTATTGATAGTCTAGATTCATATTATTGAGTTTGCGTTTTAGATCAGCAATGTGTATTAGATTTATAGAACATGCATTAATGAATTAGCTAATGGAAAGAGGTGGCGTGGTCATAAGGAACACTGATTAGCAGGTGAGGTAAAAATGGAGACAATTTTATGGCTTGATTTAGGCCAGTGATAATTGTATACATAATTGTGTACAAAAGTATTAATTATTTCAGTTCATTAAGGTTTAATAGCAAATCAATGATCACATTAAGCTATTTAATAAAGCACATTTAATTAAGTATAATTTATATTTACATAGTTAAATTTACCTGGGTGGCAAGTTATACAAAATATTTAAGCAATTGACCTGGAAATGTTGCATCTATTTACAGTGTAAGTTCCTTTAAATGTCTCTAGCGTTTGCATTGCCTCTCCAAAATATATCAAACAGGGTAAACATGGTCTTTGTGTCCTGGATGACTCTTTTCCTCTGCCATGCAATCTCAGTTTTGTCAGATTTAACCTGAGATCAAAGAATAATAAACGAGCATGACTTACACCTCTTTGAAACATACATTCTAACTCTTAATGTTACAGAAAATTTGATGGTTGTCATTTGTTTAGTCTGTTTGCTGTAACTCTGGAAAACTGAATGTAATAACAATGCATTCTCAGCAATATTACAGCATGCTTTGTATGTATTTACAATGCATTAAACTTTAAAAAATTATTAGGCTACCCAGTTTTCCCTCAGCTAGAGAACTTTCTCACTGTCAGAGACTTTTAGATTTGCTTTTCACTGATACCAAGTTACCAGTATTATTTTTGCATAAAGAGTGGAATTACAAATTAAGGATTCAAAATAGAAAGTGCGAATCGAATTTGAATTTCAATTGTCAACATTTATTATTGAATACGGTCATGCAATGTTGTTGACTGGTTTCATGATGCAAGAAAGTTTGTTAAAGTTATTTAGACATATACAAAACAATTGTTGGAAAACATTTTTCTACCAAAATCTTTATTTAAACCATGCAATAATTATACTAAAAATAATACACGCTGTATTACCAAGGTTAACTGTAAAAACTCTCTCTGCTGGATCAGTGATCATTACAGAAGTCTTAGATAAGTCCTCTTATGACACCAAGACTGTACACATGACTACTCAGTTATTTTGGTCTTCAGGACGCAAAATATATAAATCCTCATGTTCATGTGTGCACATGCCGGTTGAACTGATCTTTCTCTACAATATCTGTTGTGATCAGGCTCTCTGTGATGATGCTTGGCTGGAAACACCAGGGCCTTTGTCTGTGATCACGAAATAATTCCTTCCTCTCTGAGTAATAGCTGACAAGAGCGGAGTAACTGGACCTTCAGCCATACCTGCCAAAAGAAGAAGAAAAAAAAAATCAACTTTAACCAGGTGGGAAGCATAGGCAATTTCAAACAATTTTGACTTCTTTCATGTTAAAGGTTTCTGTCACCTCTCACCTGAAGCAACACAGTGGCGCAAAGAATCTAGCAGATTGCTGCTTGAGAACCTGACCACCCCCCTAAAGAACTCCTCTCTGTCACCGAGGGTGTGGTTGCCATTTCCCCTGTACCTTGTCTCAAGCTAGAAGAAAACAGAGGATCCATGTAGTAAAACCCATTTATGAATTTTAAGAGGCTTGTTTGTTGTGTTTAGTTGAAATTAAATATATGTAATTTATATAACAAATAAACTATTGCTATTCAATCTAAAGGTGGTTATGCGAGATCAGCGGATTACACACTCACTCTATACACTGCCGTTTCTAGCTTTGGTGAAGGGCCATGTCCAAATGCCTCACAGGACATCTGGTGTCTCATCTCTTCATGGTCACCGTGTTCCTTTCCAATACAGGGATCTGTAAAAAAGACAAGGAAAGACAAACAAAACTACACAGATTAATTATAGCGGTCTACCTTTTTCCTGGTGTAAAAATGGGCACCGCCATTTGTAAATAGCCATTTTCAGCTGTACAAAACAGTTTGTTTTGCTGCTTGATATTGAAAACTGGTGTGTCCTATCATGTCATCTGACCGGAATGCTATATTTAGTCATAAACTCACAATCTAGCGTGCACCAAATCTATTGTGCTTTTAATCCCTTTTACCCCAAAATATTTCTCAGAGTGTCATTAGTTTGTTTGTTTGTGTTTAACACCATTCCAGCTTCTGTGGCTATTTTTATGACGAGAAACATTCTGACTGACTTTTATCATGCTTTCATAGATTTTTTTCAAACTCCAAATCCTTATTCAACACTTATTAGGTATACTAACGTACAACAAAAAAAGTTATTATCTCACTGGTCATTATTGTTGTCATCAACATGTTTACTCATTCTATGTCCGCACTCAACAAAACCGAAGAGTTGAGAATTCATATATTGATACTAAATTAATACTAGGTAATGCGTACCAAAGATTGTGTTTACATACATTACTAGCCCTTTGTTTTTGAGCTTTGATGTAGTTTTCATCTTCTAATGATCTACATTAAGTTAATTTATGCCTGATCCGGTAATGATCCAAAAGTGCTCATTGTGAACATTTTCTGCAGTGTCTCTTTCTTTGTAGAGACAGAATATCCACATTTATCACTGCTTTAATTCTTATGTAAGATACATTAAAGTACATTTAAAATATGTACATACGGGATGAAAGGGTGTTTCTGTCCTGTAAGATCCTGGAGTGTGCATTTGGGAAAACCTATCAGTAAAAAATAATAATTACATTTAAAAAAATACATAAAATAAGTATCTGTTATGCAAATAAAATTTGCAACCATTTACATTTACTTTGGAAAAACACAAACAACATAACTGATTAGAAAAATTCTAATTTTAACAATATTTTCATTCTTCAATGCATTCCTGACATTGACATCTTTGGATCTAGGCAACTCAAAATACATTAGGTAGTCGTCAGGGTATGTCCTAACAACTTAAATATAAATTATCTGTCATCTTTGGTGGACTAAAAGTAAGGCAAAAGCAGAGGTGTGTTCCATTGCACTGCAAATGGCATAGGAAATAGGGGAACAATGATTCATCACTTAACAGGGAGTGGAGAAGGACTATTCACCCAACTGTCACCTACAGAACTAATGATGGAGCAGAGCTAATGAAACAGTTTTAAAAGCCTCTGCAATCAAAAGATTGCAATAAATGTTATTATTATACAAATTACAGTATTTATAAATGGTAATGGCGATGTAACATTTGCATATTGCATTGTATGAATAGGTGAAACTAAATTAAACTTACGGGAAACAGCTTAGGCTCTGTCAGTATTTATTTTACTTTATTTACTGTAAGTAAGGCTATGAAGCTGCATGTGGGAAAGAATGTACGATATGACAACACTACAATCTGTTAGCAGTCTAAACATATAATATATGTTTACTATGTTTTATTAGATACATGTATATCTATTTTATATTTAATTTTGAAAGTAAAATAAAGTGCAATTTTTATGTTATATAATAATCTGCATAACACTGTGATTGCATTTCTCTGATGACATTTTAGTGGATATCCCGTGCTTAGGGAGTAGGGAGCAGTGAACACTGCATAGGGACCCTCTCAATTGGAACACACCTCAGCTGTTTTTAAATAGTGAACATGGCTCCTGCTGCACTCGGTCATGGCATTTGTAAGATCCCTGATAAGTTACCTGCTGATAACGTCTCAGAAGTAAGTCCCTCATTGCAGTGAGACTCTTGGTGCTCAGGTGGCCGTCCTTTATAGAACCATGTTTAGTGGCTATTACTAAAGCCTATGAATGTGAATGAATAAAACGTGAATACAAAAATGAGATGTTACTTTTTTGTGCATGGTGAGAAAAAAATATTTCATTGATCAAAGCATCAGTTTGCCTCAACATCTGGTTATACACATTACAAATTAAAGTAAAAAAAAAACAACTAACAAACATCAAAAAGCCAAAAGAATAAACATAGCAAATTTCACCTGACAAAGAAATATCTTGTGTTTGGCCATGAGGTTGGATA
This sequence comes from Enteromius radiatus, assembly GCA_032357445.1. NCBI lineage: Eukaryota > Metazoa > Chordata > Actinopteri > Cypriniformes > Cyprinidae > Enteromius > Enteromius radiatus. The sequence continues at coordinate 9,951 of JAUCMS010039307.1, forward strand.
TAAACACATAGGAAGTGTGCAGGTGGTGCACAACATAAGTTGGCTTAAGGTGGTTGGGTTTGCTGAAGTTGTCTCCCCATGCGATCCGAATCCATATAGCCTCATCCTCGTGTTTCTTCAATTTAATGGAAACCTTCAAAATCAAAAGATTTGAGTTAACAGACTCTCAAGTGACGTTACTTGGAATTCTTAAACTGAAACAAAGTTGGATTCAAAAGCTTAAATGCCAAATGAAGTTGTGTCATTACATGCCGAATGACCCCATGCAAGTGTGCCTTAAACTGCTCTTTAAACTGTGTCAACTCTACACAGACTGCATCATCTGTGGAGAAAATGAAAAGGAATTGCTTTAGACAATTATGCATTTTTTTAAAGAAGTCAAAAGAACCATACACTTTTAACATGTACCTAGCTATGCTCATTGTACATTCCTTCAAATCAATTTAACAATGAAATGCATAAATAAAACACTTACCCTGTGCCTCAGTAAGCTGGCATGCATGCCAGGTGCCTTGATCAGGGTTTTCTATATGATCTAATGAGAGAAAAATATGTGAAGCTCAGTGGGTTAATTCAGATATTTACTTTTAAATTATTATTTTTTATTATTTTTTTCAATTTAGGTCAATTTCACTTACAAATCATTTCCAAATTAGTGATGTGCTTCATGTTAAGTCTGTTCTCCTACAACAGGGAGGGGAAGAGAAACGGAGAGAGAGCGAGATTTCAGTAAAACTTGCTGTCTGAGTCCCAGAAACAACTAAATAATAAATACATAAATCATAACTCTCCATAAACTTTTTAAATTAAATTCATGACACGTTTCAAAACACCGCTATGCAAAATAAGTTCTATGGATGACAATTTACTATTACCATATTATGGATAACAATCTTATTTCTGGCCCTTTTATGTTAAAACATAAGCTAAAGCTTTTATAAAATCATATACATTTAACGAACATTTGATACGGTATGTAAATCAGCTGAAAAGACGGTAACGTTAATTAACAGTTAATATTATGCCATTTAATGGATTTTACTCCACACATAATGTTAACTGTTGCAAAAAATATAACAATTTAAAAGATGTAGCTCACCTCACAGAAACTGATGACATGTTCCACTATCATCCATTTGGGTCGTGTGTAATCCAAAGAACGCAGCTGGTCTGTTGATAAACAGTTCCATTTATTTAAAATATTTTCTATATTTCTGTTCGGTATTCTCCGGATTATCCGGTTTAGAACAGATGTGGCTTGTGCGTCCATAGTACGGACGAAAGGATTCTAAATTAAAAATCAATAGAAACGATCAACATATTTCTCGGGTTAAAGACGTTCAAAACAAACCGCCAGAAATCAAACAGAGATTTGAACCGGAAGTTCCTGTTTAATGCGGGAGGGCAATGACATAAAAGTCTTTCATATGCAACATAATTATTATAGTGCATTTAAATCCTTATGAATCGAAAGCAAATGTGACTTAATTGGGAATGGTAATGAAACAATTTAGTCTGTTTACATTTAGTGCCCCGTTCAGAGAAACAAACAAACAAACAAACAAAAAAAAAAAAAAAAAAACACAGCGATAGACGGAAGAAATCAATAAAGTTACTTATTTCATCTGATTTGGACGTTCAAGCTCTATTAACAAGATGATAATAACACATTAAATCTAATCTAGTGTGCACATTACATTATGAAGTGAAAGAAACTGAACATTTTATAAAGAGTTTATATCGTTCGGATTAAATGTTAATGTTAAAATTTTTTATAGTTGTAATTCCGTGTATGCAAAATATTATTATTTGAAATGAATACCCAATTATACCATTACTACTGTTTTTTTTTCTTCAGTCTGAAAGGACATGGAAGTCTTTTATTTTCTATTAATCTGACTTAAGGTGAGACCTTTTTTTTCTTTCTCAATTTCCAGGGCATTTATTTTAGTTATAATTTATTCGAATTTATTTATAAATGATGTTTATGTTAACGTTTTATTTGTTTTTATCTTTATTTTTCTTTTTTGCTAATACTGTTATTTAGGTATTTACTGTTTTGTATTATGGTTATGTATATATTTTATTGTTTTCACTGTATCGAAGACTTTATCCCATGTGAATGTTAAAAAAAAAAAAAAAAAAAAGAGTGGAACGCTAAAATCAACAGTGCAGTAGGTGGCGATAGTGTACTAGAAGAACGATTCGCGAATAAACAAGAAGAAGAAGTGAATGGAAAGGAACGCGATGCACCAAAGGAAGAAACTACATATGAGACGTACTGATTAGTTAGTTAGTGTGGTTTTAAAACGGGTTATTGCAATACAAAGTAAATCACTGACAACTCTGTCAGACTATCAAAAATAGGAGCTGAGAAATACTTTTATGATTCACTGCAAACACGTGAATGTCACTCTGTAAACACGTGAACTGCTGCTGCCCTTCACGAGCAACTGGATTAAATGGTTGATTTTTCTGTCAATCCAGTTTTCAGGTGAATCGTCTATAAATTGGTGAGCTGAGTTTTTTTTCACAACTTAAATGGACCTTAAATGTGTAATCGACTCCTTCTGCCAACACAGTAATGGCAAAACGTTTTTTTTTCCTGTACTAATAATAGGCATATACAAAATATATAAGACAGCTAACACCACCAAAATAGAAATGTGGCTCAAAGTATAACGTATGTTAAACAGCAACACGAAACTAACACATTTAATTGACAGTGTTAATGACCGTGTACTTGAATGTCACTTTACCTAACGTTAATAGTTATTATGTATTTAAATGTCACACACTTTCCCACCCAGGTATTTTTTCTCAATACAGCACACAATGTGGAACTGTTACAAGTTCTTTTTGGAAAAAAAAAAAAAAAAAAAAAAATTCCATGTTATGCTAAACCCTTATGCTGTAATGGTTTACATTTAAAATATTAACAATTACAATACACTATTGAGATTTGTGCTTTTAAAAGTATATTAATAAAGCATTTTAGCGCAAATGCGAATTTTGGAACAGTGCTTAAAAACCTTTTAGATAATTTGTAAAGGGTTTGTAATATCTGTTGCCATCTGCTGGATAAAATGATTAATAGCACGTAGCAAAATTGTGTCCCATTCATAGTTCCATAACAGCAGCTTGTTTCACATCACATAGTCTCAATATTATGTCATTATATTTTGATTATAATATTAAATATATTGTCCAGCACTAGTATTTGTATGAAGGTAATCAATTTTATGGAGATACTGTTCATGTAGACACAAAAAGGGCTTTTTAAACTTAGAATAGTTAACAAAATGGGTGTTGACTACTAACCCATGGTATTCATAAAGAGACATTTCATATTGTACAGTCATAAATCCAGGGTGAGCATTCTTTGTTTTTGTTTTTTTTTGCAATCTGTGAGGTCACTGATGAGGATGAAAGCAGTACCTTTCTTACATAAAAACTCTAGTGCTCATATTGTAGATTGACAACTGTGCTATCAAGTTTTCCCAATCTACGACTTAAATGGTCTCTAATTAATCTGTTTTGCACACCACTGTGTCAAGATTATATACTTTTAAAAATAGAGTTGAAGCTGAACTGTCAGAGCTACTGTGTTCAACATAACATTTGTAGTGAAAATTGACTTTGCTCTTTTGAAATAAAAAAAAATTGTAAAGTCATTTGTAACCAGCAGTTTTGTGAATGCCATTTTCATCATACATTATTCATATAATTACTTATTTATTAAATTTGAGTCTATTGAATGGATTAATACTAAAATATGTTTTCTTCTGTTGCAGGTAAGTGTCCCAGATTTTAGAATGAGTGATGGAATGGGATGGGGAGGCTGTAGTATCCTTAATGGCATGTCAAATTTCCAAATTTGTCGTCTTCAGTGATATTCAATGATCGCATCTAAGGTCACATAAATGAACAAAGGCAATTGAGACAGCATAAATACATAGAATAACTAAGACATCTTCTCCAAATCGCAAAATGACTTAAAAAGCACAGTATTGTAAAAAGTTTTAGAAACTGACTTTTCCCCCCACCCTTTTCTTCATGTTGGCCTTACTTTAATAATGATAGTCACCAACAGGGAAAGTGCTGTCACAGCTTGCGAGACATACAGCCTTAACTCAGGATGCACTCTGATCTGTCGCCCCATCTACATACTGACGAGTGCAATCAACTTATAACACTTCTCAAACAGTGCCACAAGGAGGTATGGAAACATTATGCAAACATGCTTTTTAGTGTGTACTAAACAGTACAATCCACAAACAATGCAGTAATTCAAAAATGCACTTTCACATGAAAATTTCATTTTGTAAATGAAGCAAACCAAGAAATAAAATGTATTATATATGTATAATATATTTAGCTTCATGTAATTTCATACCTTCATGGTTTTGTTCTGTGGGCCAAAAAAGGAAGATATTTGAATAATTTATATGCTTGAATTTTTGTTCTTTAAAAAAAGTCATACAGACAAGTCAATAAGTAAAAGATGACATATTTTCTGAGTAAACTATTCCTCTCTCAGAATCTCCGTTGGGTGCAACATGCTACTTTTTGGATTGTACCTTTTATTCTGCTTGTACAATTTTTTTTGTTTTCTGGTAATCTGGATTGAATACAGTAATGCAAGTAATAATTATCTGGCTCTGTCTGTAGCATAATGTCCTCAAGTTCTTTGGCACATGTAATGAAGTGGACCGTGCAATGCGGGACTGTCTCAAGAAAGAGGTGAGGACATGAAACTTTGTGACTTCCTGTACTTAGTGTACTTCGTAGTCATTTTGTAATAAATCGAAAAGCAAAAAAAAAAGATAGTACAAAAATGGCAACTGAGCTAATCTGATCCTCTGCTGTAGTTATTAAAAGGTATTTGCATGTTTTGTAAATGTAATTCCACGATGATTTTGCATCCCTGAATAATACATGTAAACAGTATGTGTTTTGGCTTATCAATTCACATGATGGATATTAATATCAGAAGGAAACTAGGCATTTTCTATACAAATACACACTTTTCTTATCAACTCAAAATGCTTTTTTCAGTCTAGAAATAATTTTACCTGTGGTGCTAAATCAAAAACTTTGTAAATTCAAATTTACTTAGTTGTGTTGGGCTAAATCATTTGCCTCTCTATTTGTCCTCACAGTATCAGGCAAAGAGGGAGCGCAGCAAGGCCCACGCAGAAGAAATGAGACAGCGTTTAAAAGAACAACCAAAAGAGCATCCCTAGTGTCACACATCATCACCCTCTTGAAGAAATAAACTACTCCAGACATGAACTAGTTTCTGGTGTTAAGGTGCTTGGACACTTTAAAACTGGAATACTTTTCTATGAGGATTAATTTATTATGGCCCTTACAGTAGAGAAGGTAGTAGAGCGAGCTGGAGATGATACTTAAGTTTATTTAATAATGTTTAAATGCAGGCTGTGAGCTGTATCCCAGATGTGACCTGATCTAGAGAGTGGGGACACTAAACAATGTCAAAATTTTGATTGTTAAACTCCAATTAAAAAAGTTCAAAGTGAACATTGTCATTAGCACATTTATTGACAGCTGGTCTACATTGAAGTATTTTCATTTATCAATTACTAATACACTAAAAAGCCTACGTGTCCAGTCAGTTGAATTTATGAGATATGATTAAGCGTTTGCTAATTATTGTGATTTTTTTTTTTTGAATTAGTGCATGGTTGGTAATGAGATTTTAAGCAACAGTTCACCCAAAAAAAAAAAAAAATAGCTGAAAATGTACTCCTCATGCCAACCAAGATGTAATGACTCTGAAATGAATCCTCTGTAGTGAATGGGTCAGAAGGAGAGTTCAAACAGCTGATAAAAACACAGGAATGCAATAGTAATCCACATGACTCTGGTCCATCAATTAATATCTTGCACAAAAAGATTTTTGTCAGAAAAAAATGCATTTTAGCTTTAGTGTGTTAATAATCCATAATAACATTACCTCGTCGAAAAATCTCATTCAATGCATAGTATCTATCATGTCTTTCAAGATGTTAGATAGAAATAGTCAAAGTCAAAGTCAAAGTGAACTTTATTGTCATCCTTCCATATACAGGTATACAGAAGAACGAGATGACGAAGCTCAAGG
>JAUCMS010039394.1:0-16065 GCA_032357445.1 Enteromius radiatus
TCGTTATTGTCATGAAAAAAAGTGGCGTCAACGAAATTATTTCGTCATCGTCATCGTTGACGAAAACAACACTGATGCAAGTTAAAAATGCTTCCATTTATTCCAAAACGCGCCGTCTACTTTTCTTTGGGCACTAAACGATGCCCATTTGCTCATAAATGATTCATTCTTTTGAGTCATTTTTTCTTTAAAGGCTTGATCAAACCGGTTGGCAAACCAGTGAATTGGTTTGCGAATCAGTTTAAATGATTCGTTTAGTTCACTGCCGCGCGCTGATTCGTCTGAAGCTGTTCTCACTCAGAGTTGTAACAGACAGTTTAAGAACATCAAGAGCGTTGAAGACGTGGCTTTAAATCTGCAGTCAAATCTGGAAAGGCTTTTGTTTGCTAGCTATGAAGATCTTAGATGAACACATCGTGTGCTGTCTATAGTTCCACAGGTATAGATGTGCTACGTTCAGTTACAGTACGAGACACCACTACTTTGTAGATAAAAACTTTAATACATTGAATGAGCTGTCACAAAGTATAAAATGAACACCTGCCAAACGCGCGTTAGCTCTGAGCAGCGGCGCGCGACATGTTCCCTTTGCCTAACGTAGGTTAGACACAGTTAACATTTTCGCTTACAGAACATTTGTTTACATTTTGCAGAACAGGTGGAGGAAGATCCATAAAATGTGCATTTATTTCGTTAAGTTCAGATGTTCAGTAGCGGTCATGTAAGGAGTTTTCACTCTTCTCCATGTCAGAGGTTATAAAGGCCTACATACAGCCTGTAATATAATTGATATAAAATAAATAATAAACAGTGAATGCAAATCAGAATTTTCATCAGCTGTTACTCCAGTTTTTGATCCTTTAGAAATCATTTTAATATAATGATTTATTGCAGAGTGTTGGAAAATTTAGCTGGAAAATGTGACATTTTGTTCAGGATTCCTTGAATATAAAGCTTAAAAGAACAGCATTGATAATAAATCAACATATTGGAAGGATTTCTGAAGGATCATGTGACACTGAAGACTGAGGAAAATTCTGATTTTCATCACTGAAATACATTACATACAAAAAATTAATAAAGTGGCTTTTTTAGGTATTTAAAGAATAAACCAATCCAATGTATAATTGACAGTTAAGACTTAATACTATAAAGCAATATAGATTTTTCAGTTAGTGTCTTCAACTTAGGTTCAAGTAAAAATATGGCGTGCAGTTGCTTCAAGTGTAAAATGTAAATTGTGAAAATCATAATTAATCATAGCAATTACATTTTCAAGGGATTGAACAATTAGGATTTTTATTTTTTGTGTGTGTGTGTGTGTGTGTGTATATATATATATATATATATATATATATATATACTTTTTTTAATCTATATATCTAAATAAAACTAGACTGCAGATATTTAGTATATGATCCAAAGTAACTAGTAACTAACTACTTGAGTAGCTTTTTTATCCGATACTTTTTTACTCTTACTCAAGTAACTATTCAGACTATTACTTTTACTTTTACTTGAGTACTATAGATATTTCCATAAGTACTTTTACTTTTACTTGAGTACAGTTTTTGGGTACTCTACCCACCTCTTATGACACCCAACTTTTGAACAATATTGTAAAATTACAGACAGCGTTCACTACTGCAGATTTTTAGACTTTGGTCTTATTGCCCATTATCATCAGTTCTTCTTGTTCTAATAGCATAAGCATTTCTGCTGTTGTTAAAACAAGTCATTAAATTTTTATTGATAAAAATAATTAATAAGCTAAGTTAAAAGTGTTGTCAGTGCATTGTCATGTTGTCTTTCAAATGTGTCATCAAACACACCCCTTCCTCTAGTTGGCTGATCAGATAGTCCAGCCCCAATATCATGTCCTCGGTTAAGCTGATCTTGACCTGGTATAATAAGTTGCGATATGAGTGTGTATTTTAACATTCAAAAACATTTCATACTTCACCTTCATGTCATTTGCGTCACTGTAATTTTGGATGTGTATTTACTTGTCTACAGAGCTCTGTGGCGGCCAAGTTGTCCATCTCTCTCCTGAGGCACACCGAGCTCATTCCAGCTGACAAGGCCTTTTATGAGGCCGGCCTGGCAGCCAAGGTGAACTCACAGGGAGCCCAGCTCCAAACACACACACACTCACTCATTCATGTGAGACAGAGAATAGGATGGCAGCTAAGAGCCCTGGGAAATTGGCTTAATTCTCTTCTGTTTGCTCCAGTAAGAGCTCACAGCAAGTGTGAATAATTTGATTCGCAAAGCAGAGTGAGCTGCCTCGTATTTTGAAGACGAAGTGGCGATGTGTCCTCTTTCTGGAATTTTTTTTTAACATTTCTTAAACTTTTCATTTTTAATTTGAGCCTCTTCAGTTCTATGTCACTGATGAATATTTCTCATGCAGGCTGTGGAATGGGAGAACATGGCTTTTATCTTCCTCAACCGCTTTTTGGATTTGGCTGATGTAAGTAAAGACTTTTGATTGTGTGTGCCGTCTGATGTGTATCTTTCGAATGAAACAAACTTAAATATTAATATTATATTAAATATTATTTTTTAAGAAATATTTTATTTAGTGAAGATGGATTAAATTGATAAAAAAATAACAGGATAAACATTTATATCGTTTAAAAAAAATCTATTTCAGATAAATGTTGTTAGTTTTTACCTTTATTGATCAGAAAATATTTCTGTTTTCATTGATGGAGAAATGTTTTCTGAGCAGCAGATCATATTAGAATGATTTCTGAAGGATCATGTGACACTGAAGAGTAATGACTGCACAAGTTCAGCATTGCCATCACATAAACAAATGGTATTTTAAAATAGAAAACATTTGTTTTAAATTGTATTATACTACGGGGCCATTGAATGCTCTTTTTGTTGTTTGCATGTTTGATTAAATAATAAAGCAAAATAAACTTAAAAAGTATTAAAAACATAGTACCACACCAAGACTTTTGCACAGAACTGTACCTTGAATCTGGTTTCAGACAGACTTCCAAGACCTCATAATGTCATGTCTAATAATCTAAAATAAATTTAAGTGAGTTTTAAGTCACTATTTATAACAACAGTGCTTGTTGCTAAGTAAAAATGGAATGGACAAAATTGACATTTAAAAATAATGTACTGCTTTCAAACGCTCCTTTTAAATGCTATTCACGCTTGTCATTTTTAATTCTGCTGTTTCTAATAACATTCTTTAAATGACCTCATTTCAGGGCATTGACGAGGGCACGTTGGACGCTTTAGATCACACAGACTTCCAGGACACAGATATCCCATTTGAAGTCCCTGTACCTTCAAAGCTACATGTCTCTGTAAGCCTCCTCCACAAACACTGCACTGGTGCATTTATGTATTTATCTTTTTTAACCTTTGTGTAAACTCTTCCCATTGGCTGCGTTTCAGGTGGAGAAGAGGGAGGAGATTAGGGAGTGGGTTCTGACTGTGTCCATGGACCAGCGGGTGGAGCAGGTGCTGCCGAAGGATGAGAGGGGCACGTATGAAGCCTCCCTAGTGGCTTCCGGCACTGGCATCCGCTCGCTACCCTGTGTCATCACAGGTGAGGCAATCCACACAAAAGACTGTCCGTTTGCGAAGCAATGTGTCCTTTAAATTGCTTGTGAACTGGCTCTTTTAAAGAGACAGAAATGAAAATTCTGTCATTTACTCACCCTCGTGTCTTTCTGTTCTGTCATACACAAAAGAAGATATTGTGAGGTTTTTTTTTTCACGCAGTGATAGTAGGGCCCATTAACTTCTATTGTAAAAACAAAATGTTTCCTTTTCTGTTAAAAGTGAAGAATGAGCGACTTGAAGGTAGCACATGACAGAATTTTATTTTTGGGTGACCTGTTAGATGTGTAATTCTAAAACACAAAAGTGTCTTTATTTGTCTTCTTTTTATCTGGAACACAGGTTACCCTGTCCTGCGCAATAAAATTGAGTTCAAAAGACCAGGGATGGCAGCAAATAAAGATGACTGGAATAAATTCTTGATGGCTACAAAGGTACAAGTTAGTCATTGTTACCTCTGAGCTTTCACAATTACTCTTCAATCACACCAAAGTCGTTTGATTTATAATTAACTTGTTCTCTTGATCAAAAGATCTCAGGACTGAATTTATTAGTGTGTGTTTTGTTGAAGTAAATGTAAATGCTCTCTTTCAATGTATTTCATCATCATTTTTTTTATCCTTCTGGGTGCATTCGTAATTTTCGTATTACTTCACAGTTTGTCCCATCCATCCTGCCTGGGGTCGCCTGCGGTGCTTTGATCATGATTGCTTGTTTTTGTTTCACTGTTTAGACCACTCACAGTCCAGAATGTCAAGATGTGCTGAAATTTATCACACAGTGGTGCGGAGGTCTCCCTTCAGCTGGATATTCCTTCCACTAAGACCGGGGAAGGTGCACAATATCTATTTCTCTATCTGTCGTCATGCTGTTCTTCACTTTCTCGTATTCACCTCCCAGCTGTTCTACTTAAACATTTATACAGCCTTTTTCATTCTCTTTTCCTAAGGCAACGTTCACTTCTCGGTCATCATTCCCTGACCTTTTTTTTAATAGCTCAAATATCATAAGATCAGTGCCTGAAGGTCATTTAATGTGTGTGTTAAATATGCAGAAAGCCTTTGAAATATATTCATTTGAACATAATCTGTAAGTAACTGTACTCCACTAGTTCATATAAGTTGGATATTTAAACACTAAATAAAAATGAATACTTAATAAAGATTGTCAGTGTTCTTATGGATATTTGTATGAGGATATTTGAAATGAATATTCAGCCAAAATAAAATTGTTGATTTGTTAGGTGCGAGAACATTTCTAAGCTTTCTGAAAGCTGTATGCCTGTTGTGCATGATACAGTGTCTAGTGTAGTTTATTTTTATGTATAATGATCAGCTGGTTTATGATAATTAATAGTCACCTGTCAAACAACGCCACCTTGTGGAGACCATAACGTGTTGGGGGTGAAAGAGGACACTCACACTTGTGGCCTGTTACAATGTTCAGCTTCTCATGATGTAATAATAATGTTCCATAAAAACGCCTTAAACTTCGAGGCATCATTATACTACAAGATTTAAATATGTAAAAATAAGCATAAAAGAAACTAGTAGACTTGTGGGTGGTTTTGATTATTTTAATTTCTAGTTATTATATAACTGGACGGATCGTTAAACTGACGGTTTGTGGCTTGTATAAAAAGACAGTAAAGAGAAAAACTGCCACAAGGAGTGATTAATGGGGGTCAGACCCACTAAATATGCCTGAACAAGCCAAAGTCAAAAGGTTTGGGAGGCAGGTTTAGTTAAAGTATGCTTATTTATGTACGTTTCTGTTCATTTTTAACGTCTTATTAAGTTAGATTGCTAGTCAGAACGCGTATTTTCACCTATAGGCAAACATAAACTGACGAATTGAAGGTAGCCATAGTGACAGTCGGCTGTTTTCGAGATTTTCTTTGCGTTATGACGATAAATCATTACAGGGGTAATGTAATTATGCCTTAATGTATTATAGATGTACATAACAAGTACATCACAAAAGCTTTTTAGATGAGCGACGTTTATCTTACTGATGGTGGCGCGAAAGGACAATTCCAATGTCCTCGACAGATTGTGCCTGAAAAATGACGTTTTCATTAACATGTTAACCTTTTAGCAGATATGTATAATTCTTTAAGAACTCGGTGTGCTTTAAATAAACTGGATCATTTGCACGCTGGACAGAACCCAAAGTTAATGTTTGTCACAAGCGTAGTCTTCTGTGATCAGTAACCTCCCTGTCAGTTTTGCTCATCTCATCAAATCAATACCAATTAACACAGGTCTACTCTGCATTTGCTCATAAAAGTACGTTTTCTAAACTTATTTGATTTTTTTTTTTCTATTTGCAATTTTGAATGTTATGTTTTCAATTCAATGCAAGTACCACTGAAATAACTTACTTTGTGTCACACTGTCACTGTGTCCCCGCGTCCTTCAAGAATCAACATTTACAAAAATTACCAACCCGCTGATTGAAATACAGGGGCAGCTGAATTTAATCTGCGACCTAAATATTCTTTTGATGAAAAATGCTAATGTAGGCTACACCTCTGCCTAATGAGGTTGATCTGACATTATGCAGTGTCCTTAAATACCCTTTAAAGGATATAGCATTTTCGACAAGGCCGCACACGGTTCGAGTCTCAGAAAGGGCATGTTGCTAAAAGGCGGAACATTCTGTGTTCTGTTTAATTTCTCATTTTTCTCAACTGTTATTTCTCATATTAGAGCAATGCTTCGATGTTGCATCATTCACTTCCAGTATGAGGCCTTTTATGTCACGCAAACTGCGATTGTGCATTTCTTTCTTAAACGTTTGAAATGAAAACTCCAGCTTTGGCAGTCTAGTAATGCACCCGTGTTTATAAAATTATATCTTGATTGTCCCCATTTATTGGTTTGAATTGCCTGAACGCTTAGGCTAATCTGTAAACGCATGGAACGTTACATAGTTTCTAGAACAGGAAGAAGGCCTGCAAGTGCTATAGCCTACTCAGGTTAAATATGTTTTATAATAACATTTAAACTTCTAACGGAAATATACATAACCATTGACTAGTAGTCTCGTGGACGAAAGACATTACAGTTCGTTGATATGGTACAGAAACCATTAATGACGCAACATGTTTTCTTTGCTATATTTGATCGGCGAATATAGGCCTAAACTTGCGTGTTTATCTAATAAAATGACTTTTAATTGGCCTATTTAATTACAAAAGCGATTAGGCACAAGCCTATAGGCCTTCATTTCCAAAAGCATATACATGACCTTGAAAAATAAGTTCACTGAGGAACACGAGGATAATATACAATGATTTGGATGTACAGATCTATCTCTAGAAATGAAAATCTCTCATGAGGGGAAGATTAAATATTATGACAACTGCTGGAATTCGTGGCATGTTTAGGACGCCTAGTAAAATGTGCGTTTATATTTCATCGATATCCGCCTCGGTTTTTCATTATTTTTATAACGGAATAGAAACGTGTTGTTTATACTCTTTTTCTCTGTCGTTGAAACGTTCTTAATTATGCATGTTCTTCAGATTAGTGTTTAAAAACTAAAAATAAAACAAATCCCAGAGGCTACAAAAGATTATCTAGAACTATAGGATAAAAAAAAAGTTCCTATAGGATTTAAAACGATACTTCTACAGGCCGTATGTGCATTTTTGCTTGCATTTTTTTTTTCATTTTAATTTGTTACATTTTTAATTGTACATTAAAAATAGCTTAAAGTACGGTTAAAAAGCTCGCGGCCTGCATCTTAATTATTGAATTAATGTAAAAACAATAAGTATTGACAAGATTACGATTTCAAGTCTGAAAATAACATTTTTAGTAAGGAAAAAATACCATGTCTTATTAAAAGTGTTCTGATTAATCGAAATGTGAAGTGGCAAATATTGCGTGAAAAAAGAAAAGGAAATTACTGTCTGCTTAGTAAATATTTGATTTTATTGACAGGCTAAAATTATTTACACACTCATAAATACAATACAAATGTACATGATCAATATTTTCAGTGCCCTTATGATGACACATGACAAGTGTCCTTTTCAACTGCTGTCATCCTGAACGTTCAGAAATGTAAGATATCAGTGCGCTATGTTTAATTTGGTTGTCACTGTAGGCCTCACAACTTTTCTATCCATATTATTCATCTTCTCCCGAATACATCGTGTCCCCACACAGGTCTGCGAATGAGACTATTTCTAAATTATAATCGTCCTTTAAAATAATACGTTAGGCTACAGCAGACCTCAATGTAATTCTTAAGAGTTTTAAACTCGCAAATACACAATGACACTTCACGCTATTCCATGATATGCTGTTTTGCGCAACACAAAATTATGGAAGAGCGCAATGAAATATTAAAGATGAGTTTGGCCGCATTGATGCGTCGGCTCGCCTCCACACACACGCGCTCTCGCAAAAACCGAACGAAAGAAAAATAAGAACTGTCATGCATCGCAAAGTACGGACTATATGCGCTGTGCTGGTATAAAAACAATCATCGATGATATTTGCCATCTCTCTTGGCATTCACCGCGTGCCTTAATTGTATGGACATTTAAATCAAGGTCCGCTGTGAACACGAAGAAAAGCAGGCCTGTTTGCAACCACAATGTTCTGAATCGCACAACTAGGCTACAGCAAATATGCTGCACCAAAATTTCTACGTCCTCTTCCGACTGGTGTAGCATCAGCATCCAACATTGCACAGAGCATCATGCATCCTTAAAGCATCTGTGCATCAAATCATATTTCAAGCAAGCGTTCCCATTTATTACATTACCTATTTTTTTCGAATGCGTTATTTCCACAGGACGATGCGCATCTCCCCATCAAGTGTTGGTGCAACATAAGGCCCGAGTGATGGCAATAAAAAGAAAGCGCTCAGTGGCTTGCTGCAGTTGGTCCCTTGCTCAACTCCCATGAGATATAAAAAAAAATAGTAGAGGGCCCATCTGGCTCCTCACCAGCTTTGTCAAGTCTTGCATACGCTAAAATGCTAATGACCTAGATAGCTCATGCAAAATGCAGCAGAGGTAAGAAAGAAGGGGGAAACTGTGGGACTAAAGCAGAGACACCGCCGCCTCTTGTGGGGGGTCGGGCGGGGTATATATTAGAAGGTGGGGGCAGTTGAAAGCACCTGCATCAGGAGGGGGTAAACTAAATATTGGGAAAAAAGTGGAGGGCACCATTTGTCAAAGCCAACCTTGCACCATACACAGAAAGGAAAAATTCCCCGCAAATAGGATTTTAATTAGGCGATCCATTCAGTGACGTCCATTCACTCTGAAAATCAAAGAACCTATTAATATAGCCTGGCATCATTTGATACAGTGGCACCTCAATGCATTTATAGTCAACCGTTATATGCGCTATAAGAAGGAAAAAAGAAACATGCTTTAGTAAAACAGACGCAGTTGGTTGACATTAACAATTTGTATAAACAATGCACATCGATTTCATCAAAACTTACACAAATACACCTTGCGAAGCAGGATATAAATAATAGGATTTTATCCCCCGAGATAATAAGTGTCCATAAATCCAGTTTGGGGAAAATGTCCACAAAACAGTCGGTGCAGAAGAGCGTCCTTCCAAAACCATCAAATGTTCCGCACGGTTTTGCGCACCTTGATGCTGTAGGATGCGACATAAATCATTTCCGCTTACAGTGTTGCATCACTCAAATTTCTTCAAGATAAACGGGAAAAAAAGATAGCAGAAAAAGGCATTTTGGAAGCATATAGCCAGAGCTGAAGGTTTCGGTGCTCGTAAGCAGAGTCGGTCATCATGTGAAATGGTGTGATGCAGAGCGCGATCTGACAGAGAGGAGGAGAGCAGCCCAGTTTATCACACACACTGAAGCTCTCCGTCCTGCTCCTCTGTTCCCTTCCCTTCAGAGAGGATTATACTCTGGTGGAAAGAGGTGGCATCTGTCGGGTTACTAAACATTAGCCGTTTGGAAAATAGTTCTGCACTTTTCTCGATTATTATTTTTTGTAATGTCGAAACAAAGCATTTTTTCCCTTTCGATTCATTTCTTGATGCACAAGTCATTGTGCAATTCATGACTTCTCAAACTGGTTTATAATCTGAAGAACAACAAACTATTTCAAATGAGGCGTTTTTACATTCTAACCCCAATAAAAAAGTGTGTAGCCTATTGGTTTTATGAAATGCGTATTGGCAAATAAACTGCGAGGACCTTTAGGAAATAAGGTCATCTTGCGCCACGATTCCATTGACTGTTCATTCTTCGACGTAAACGTTTTCACGTGAAATAAATATTTTGTTAACACCGCAGTAAACCCTTAGAAAGTATTAGTTCATCAAATTGTGTCCAAAAAAAGAAGGCCGACTCCATATGGCCTGTCATCTGCGCATTGAGTCCCATCCCCCACCCGCGCTCATCTCATCCCATCCCTCATGCTGCATTGATTTATTGTCGAACATTGATTTATCTTTATCCTTTTCTCGTTTTATTGCTACACAACAACGTCTCCTCCGACTCCAAATCTCCGATAGTTGTCATTTGCTTAGGGATTTAAACCCACAACAGCCTGCCAGGCTTACTTTAAAATGCACAGGCCTGAGTATTGGACCAACGTACAAATTATTCCGCGAGTTTTATCATTTTATTGGCCTTGCAAGGTTCGTCTCGCTCAATCCGAATTGTCTTTGTAGTTCATCTACCCTAAAATGTTATGAAGACGTTTGTATACACGACAGACTCGAAAATAATTCACGGTGTGTATGTTCGAAGCACCGTCGTAAAGAGCGACTTAACGTTGCTAGCCATATCTATCTATCTATCTATCCATACGCTTTGTATTGTATGGGTTACTTGCTTTGAGGTCAGCAGAGGTCTCCTGATCCTCTCTTGTGTTGCAGGAGGACTAGCTGTCGTCTGCCGCGCGCGTGGCTCGAACAAACACATTCGACACGCGGTGAACTCCAGATGGTAAAGCTTTTCAATCCACCCTTATGCTGACGACACATGGATAAAGACACTGTCTCTGAGTGCTGCAGACAGCCAACACCTTCAAGGGCCCGGGAATATCATCTGATTAAAACAAAGAAGTGTCTGCTTGGTGTTCTGTTTTCTGTCTGTTTGTTATGTATTGCAGACATCCATTTGCTTATAAACTATTATTAATATTCTAGGTTACAGTTAGACTAGAGTTATTATAAAATCGTAAACACTTTTCCATCAATCCATATCCTAAATTCACATAAAGTGTAATGCAATTGGATTAAGTAATTTTCCTAAACTAATTTTCTACAGTTTTTCTACGCCGACAAGATAAAACGAACTGACTTTAAATTTGAGGAAAGCTACACATAAATAAAAACAATAAACTGACATAAGCACATTAATTAATATGAGCATTTTGAATATTAAATACAAAGAAATTGGTGCTTAAAACACGTTGTGAAGTTATCATGCCCTGTGTGACAGATATATTTTAATCAAAAATGACATTTTATAAGATAATTGTTACACCGCGCATCTGTCTAGCTATCTATTTTTTATAAATCAAGTGCTTTACAACTTTTATATTAAGAACATATTCTAAGTTAAACTTTTTTTGAATCACTGAGGACCGAACTTCCTCCAATACAGCAATAACTACGGAGTCGTTGAACCAAGTGTACTTATTTACAATATATAGGTAACGAGCACGCGCTTGTGCAATTGTTACACAAGTTCATCGCGTGCGGCGCGTGTTAGTGCTCATGGTCGCGCGGACTTCCGTGCGTTTGGTTTGGCGTTATTTTGTTCAAAGCAGAATGGGAGATATGTCCTCCAAAATACGAATGCCGTCTCCAGAGGAAGCGCTACCTGGAAGAGAGCGGAGCATTAAAGTGTCAGGTATGGTGTTGTGAATTTGTCTTTTTTCAGTTTTCTCAGTTCATGTGCTAACGCGGCTATCAGCTATCAAAACAAAAGCAATGTCTGAACGTTTCAAGTCACGGTGAGATAGCCACCGTGTTATAGGGCACGGAACTGGAACCTAAGCGTACTTGTGCAGAAGAAAACTAAGACGAGTCCTCTGTGGTCGAGGAAACGGGTGGCTTTGTTTTGTTTTTCCTGGATCTGTGTGACGCGCATGCGCAGTGCTACACATACGGATAATCGTCATTTTGTATATTCCAGACATGCAGTTAGCGAAAATTACGTTATTTACTCGTATTTGGCTGCTCGATAATCAGCTCATATACGTTTTGGTATGACACCCTATAGAACATCATAACATCTTTTTCAGCCCTTTCCTCTTTTTCATTTTTATATATTTTTTTCAAAGTAAAGTACCATTTAGGTGAAGCAAAATGTTTTCAGAGTAAGTCTTTTTTTTTACTGAGTAATATCCCCAACACTCTTGGCATTAAATATGCAATATCTTTCTCCTTAGAGGCAGGAGTACAGGGTAGTAAAGGGCAATAAAAAGCACACTTGCAGTGGTACGGAACAGCTGACTCAGGCTCTTACATAAAAATGGAAATGCTGCTTCAAGTAGGGTGAAGAGCTCTGATGGGAACAGGAGCCCTGCTACAAATCCTAAATCTCACAGTTTAAATTACATCATTTAAACTAAAAAATAAAACATCTAGTTAGAAAAAGTAGTTATTTAGCAGACACTCTTTAAATCTGAAATGACATGGTTTAAGTGGGACAGTCATACTGATTTAGATTTATATAGCCTGGATTTGAAAAATAAAAAAGGTTATAAATACAATAAATACTTTTTTTGTACTCTTTTTGACCACCCAAAAATCATAATTCATTCACTCACCCTTATGTGATTTCTAACCTGTAAAACTTTATTATTTTCTATGGAACAAAAAATCCAAAATGATCCTTTTGTGTGCCACTGAAAAATAACAGCATATGGGTAGGCATAATTTAATGAGAAATTAATTAAATAATTTTTTGAGAAAACTATCTCTTTTGTCTTGCTCAGGGCACAATAGTGATGGCACAAGACTTGTTTCTTTGCTTGTTGTATTTATAGCAATTTTCAGCTTTGGGCTATAGCCATATACCTTGCCCCATCCTCCCAGCAGCGGGTCAGAGTGGACATTTCCCTTCGAGTTTTGGGGATACTGTCTTTTTGTACAACTAACAGCTGTGGACTTAAGTTGTAAAGGCAAACTTAGACAGGGATGGTAGGTTATTGTTGTAATTTGGGCTGGAAGTTAATAAGTATACATTTTTCAACTCCTCGCTCTCAGCAGCATCTGCAGGCTGCTTGACATGCGACTCACATGAGCGTTCAGTGCAGTGGCATGAAGCGTGCCCATGGAGGGATCCACCCCTTCAGACTGCAGTGAACTGATTATCAGCGCTCGCCTCTCAAGGCTTCCCCTTGGCAACGGGACTCCACCGCGGAGCTGGAAGGTTGCCAGGTAACACTCTGCAACACTGACACACGCGTGTCTCGCTTTGAAGATGTAATGAACCTGGTTGAAGGTTACAGACCACAGAACAGATGGAAGAATAAGATCAGAGCTTAGGGCAGTGCGATGTCTCTTTGAACACGAGCAGCTCTTACAAAAAACTTTGTGGGCGCTTAGCTCACGTGCTGAGGGATCTAGTTCAGTTCTTTCAAGTGCTGGAGTTGCTGTGGACTTTTGGAGTGAGATTGTACTTCTTTTTTTATTGATATGCAAAAAAGTCCCCCTACTTGAAATTACTTGAATAATTAATTTTTCTGTTCAGTGTTTTAAAAAAAGCCTCTTCAGTTTACTAAGGCTTCATTTATTTGATTAAAAAAGTAAAAAAAAAACTGTGATAATCGAAATATATTTGCAATTTAAAATAACGTTGAATATATTTAAAAATGTAATTTATTCCTATGAGGGGAAAGGTACATTTTTAGTAGCCATTTTAGCATATCAGAATCATTTATGAAGAATCATGTGACACTTAAGACTGGAGTAATGGCTGCTGAGAATTCAGCTTCACTGTCGTAGAAATAAATAGAGTAATTGCAAATCTGTAATTATGCAATTGCTTGGATTTTTGGCTTTTTAACATGTGACTTCATTGCATTTTTAAATCAATGTCACATTTAACAATATAGTTCTCCCATAAATGACAGTTTTGCCATTATTTACTCACTCTCATGCTATTCCAAACCTGTTTGACTTACTTTCAACTGTGGAACTCAAAAATATTTTTAAGAATGCTAGTGACCATTAACTTTTATTGCATTCACACACACACAAACTGTTAAACTGTGGTTTGTACTTAAACCTTTTATTTTAAATAATAATAATAACAAAGCAAATGTGGCAAAAAAAGTTCCACATTTTTCATCTGGTAGGATGTTGGCAGGCAAAGATAGATCAGGCAAGTAAAATGTATTTGTGAAATTCTAATAGTCAATCAATCAATCACTTTTACTTATATAGTGCTTTTAACAATACAGATTGTAGCAAAGCACTGTAGTTTGTAATAGTAGTTTGGCTTAGGTAGTACAGAAAAAAAAAAGCTGATTGCTTATATGCTATAAATTTACATTATATTTGCTAGGAAATATACATTGTCTAACAATAGTCCAACTGATTTCATAATCTTTATAAAAGCTGTTGATGCTAAATGCTAAATGTCAAATAAAACTTTTTTTATGGCAGTGCATGGTTTGGTTTCCATATAAGTGAGAAAGTTGGTTAGGGAGGGCGTCCTTGGGGCCATCCCGCTTTGGCTCAGCATCGCTGCCATGTCCCCAAAAATGGCAGTAGCAGCACAGGAGGTGCTGTTTTGGCTCACGGAGAATGATCACGGCGCTGAAAAGAACAGCAGCAGGATTTTTCCATGCTAAGACAGATTTGAAAGTGAGTAGGTGAAACACAGAGCAACTCTCGAGTGCCAGTGGCTAACAACGCATGGAGCGGATGGGCAGTTGAAGGAGGGACGTTGGAGGTGCGGGGGACGCTGGGGAGATTGGGATGACAGACATTCCAATGTCCTCACGTCTGCATCTAGCGAGGGAGGAGGGGGACCGAATCTGGATGAAGGTGGCAGGGAATGGCAGAGAAGAGAAATTAATTTGAGATTCGTTTTGATCAATTTGCCTAAATTGGCGCTTTTTTGGGGGGGGAGGAGGGGGGCCCAGACCAGCAGACAGAGGCTGGAGATCCGCCAGGGTTTCTCGGGAAAGTTGCCATGCCGGGAGTGCGGGAGCACAGAGAGGGAGAGGAATGGAAGAGAAAAAACCCAGGCAAGACTTGGCAGGGTTCTATCGCAGCTCCCTTTGTCTGTTTGCTCAGCTTTTGCGCAAAGGAAATCAAAAATACCCTGAGTGCAGGAGCTCAGCTTCAGTGCTAAAAAACTAAATCTAAAAAGAAAACTGCATTATATTTCACAGGAAGCTAGGGCAAAAGGGGGCACACATTGTAATCAATGAGCCGTTTTACGACAGAAGAACTATGCGGTCCCTGTTTTTTGGACTGGACTTGGAAGTTGTTTCCGCCAAGAGATGACCGTGCGTCTTCAGGGGTCTTTGTTATCTCAACTGCAAATGAAGATGCATCTGACTTGTTTATGTTCTCATTAATGGCTTTACTATGCCTGGAACTACAAACGGCAAGTGCCAAAGAAAAGTTTGCACCTCTACGACTGGACTGCAAAGTTTTGTTTCTACTTTCAGAACTAAAACTAAAGGCCAGAACCAAGACGCTGTATTCCTAAGTGGTAAATGGATGTTTTTGTCTTGGAAGAAGTTAGGTGACTCGCCAAGTGTCCTCAGCAACAGTCTTCTCTCTTTGAAGTGTGCTTCCAGAAAACCAAGACCATATTCCAAGGTTGTTTGCAGTTGATCAGGCTAAGACCAACGAGGGCATAAAGAGACATAAAGAGTTTTTATTTGCAGGTGATATTCCAGTCTTCTAACTAATAAGGGATTTGATGCTCTTCAAGAAGGAGATGAATTATTGGTCAGCCATTTTGGTGCTCTAAAGCTTGCGGTCAACAAATGTCTGGATTATAAAGAAGGCCTGGATGTTGATTTTCCTAACATCTGTAAGTGCCGTCTCTCTCAAGCCAAATAATGCAGTATTACCCATAATAATTAAAAACACTTGGTAGTCATTAGGTTTAGTGTTTTTTTTTTTTTTTTCTCAGTTGACTTCCTTGATGCTGATTAGTCACTTTTAGAATGTTGAGTTGTTATTATTGGTTTGTATGAAGGGAGTATGATTTTTTTATGAGGTTTTTTATGAGGTTTTATGAGGTTTCTGAGTATGAGGTTTCTACTGATTTCTCATTTGCTTTGGTACATGCCATCATTCTGTACTGACTTAGTCCTAGTGTCATAGTGTCCTATCACCAACTTTTATACTAATATACTGGTTTTCTGTCTAACTCAGCTACACATTGGCTTTGCTTTTGCTATTGATTGGGATTATTCCAGCACTGTTATTTGTATTTTATAGGCCCAGTAACATCTTCTTCATTGTTAAAGCTATGATG
>JAUCMS010039454.1:0-16060 GCA_032357445.1 Enteromius radiatus
GAATTACGTGCATATGCCGTTGTGGTTACGTTGCCAATTGGTAAGTCATGAAATTACCAAAAATGACAAATATGTTATGTCGTGTGTTAGCTGGGTAACTAAAGAAAAACGAGTGGCTTTAAAAATGAAGGTCAGTCAGTCCGGAAAATTGCAAAAACTTTAATTGTGTCCACAAGTGGACCAGGAAAAGAAGACCAAGAGTAACCTCTGCTTCTGAAGACAAGTTCATCCGAGTCACCAGCCTTAGAAATCGCAAGTTAACAGCAGCTCAGATCAGAGACCAGATAAATACCACACAGAGTTCTAGCAACAGACCCATCTCTATTGACTGAACCTGAATCTGTTGAATCTGTTAAGAGGAGACTGCGCGAATCAGGCCTTCATTGTCAAATAGCTGCCAGGAAACCACTGCTAAGGAGAGGCAAGCAGAAGAGATTTGTTTGGGCCAAGAAACACAAGGAATGGACAGTAGACCAGTGGAAATCTGTGCTTTGGTCAGATGAGTCCAAATTTGAGATCTTTGGTTCCAACCGCTGCGTCTTTGTGAGACGCAGAAAAGGTGAATGAATGGATTCCACATGCCTGGTTCCCACTGTGAAGCACGGAGGAGGAGGTGTGGGGGTGTTTTGCTGGTGACACTGTTGGGGATTTATTCAAAATTGAAGGCACACTGAGCCAGCATGGCTACCGCAGCATCCTGCAGCGACATGCCATCCAATCCGATTTGCGTTTAGTTGGACGATCATTTATTTTTCAACAGGACAATGACCCCAAACACACCTCCAGGCTGTGTAAGTGCTATTTGACCAAGAAGGAGAGTGATGGAGTGCTGTGGCAGATGACCTGGCCTCCACAGTCACCGGACCTGAACCCAATCGAGATGGTTTGGGGTGAGCTGGACCACAGAGTGAAGGCAAAGGGGCCAACAAGTGCTAAACACCTCTGGGAACTCCTTCAAGACTCTTGGAAAACCACTTCAGGTGACTACCTCTTGAAGCTCATCGAGAGAATGCCAAGAGTGTGCAAAGCACTAATCAGAGCAAAGGGTGGCTATTTTGAAGAAACTAGAACATTAACATTTTTGTTAAGTACATAACTCCACATAGTTCATTCATAGTTTTGATGCCTTCAGTGACAATCTACCAATGTAAATGGTCATGAAAGTAAAGAAAACACATTGAATGAGAATAATGTATGTGTGTGTGGGTTTATGTGGTTTATGAGGACACAGATTTGTATAATGACATGTGTATGACATATGACAATATGTAGGTGTTTTATGAGGACATTTTCTGTGTCCCCGTAGTTCAAAAGGCTTAAAATAAAACATACTAAATAGTGTTATTTTGAAAATCAGTTTCCTGTAAGGGGTAGGTTTAGGTGTAGGGTCAGTGTAGGGCAATACCACATACAGTATAAAAACCATTATGCCTATGGAGAGTACCCATAAATCACAAAACCAACATGAGTGTGTGTTTGTGTCAACAGTGTATATTTATATACACACACACATATATAATGTAACAAATACAAATACATTTATTTTTTTAATTGTTTCACAACGTAATGCTCCTTATGTACTCATTTCAGACTTCAAATCCAATCAAAATTCCAATAAAACCGAGAGAAAAAAAAAAAAAAAAAATATATATATATATATATATATATATCTTTCATTTGCAAATTCTAAAACTGAGGATTTTTAACTACATTGTTTCATAACACAAAGCTGTTTTTGCAATAATTTCAGATTTCAAATAAAATAATAAAAATAAGGGATGTTTTAACATAGTTTCGGGAAAAGCACGCTGAATGTCTGCACAGTCAGTACCCACTTACGCTCATTAGTATCATCACCCTCTAGCCTATTATTAATTCCTAATTATCCGCCTTGGCATAAATACCAGCGCCTCACTCATCTCGATATCTAGTTTCGCATGATTCGTCCCGCCGTCCTCCCCTTCTCCGCCTTTTTTCTTCGCACCTTCATAGGGGGGCGAACGGGACCGAGCCACGCTCTGAGCTCTGCCCTCGCTAGGGTTACTATCATCAGGGCTCGGGGTCCGATGAGCTCCCGGCTCGCTCCCCGGACAGCACGCCAAATTTGCTTATTTGTTTGCTTATAAGTTAATGAAGAAGTGAGAATTCGTGAAAAAACAATGAAATGAGATTAAGCACTTTTCATTTGTAGATTATTTCATTTAACACAACTGACTATCCTACAAAATTGAGGTCATTTATTATTTAATCTATAATGCATATTTATTAACATTATATTTTCATCTGTATAATTCACAAATGACTATAGGATATTCAAGTGAATGTATTAATTTAATATTTTGGTGTTTTTTATTAATATTAATTTTAAATAAGATTTTGCAGTAAACATTCAGCAAACATGACTATAGCTACCATGATACATAGTTACTCATAGCATTTGTTCATCCCACCCACCCTAACTCAGACTCACAGCACCATGTTCTTTCTCACATTGGATTGTTCTGTTCTTAAGTGTCATTTCTGTCTGCAGCAGTGCAGTATGGTCTATCTGTCAATCTACTCAACGCCTTCACTCACAGAAGTCCTCTGAGGACCGGGTCCTGTGATTCTGCTCAAAAATCACTTCAAATCATCGAATAGACTCAAAGCCACACACATATGCCTCATCTTTTATTGATGGCATTCATCCCAGACCTATTAGAGGGGAAAGTCACCCTGTAGCCCTTGACACACAATGGCTGAAATATGAGAGTTCATTGAGCCGCAGAGCCAGGCTGAGTGAGATTACAATACTAAGACCAAAGAGTGGTCAGTAGCGCTTTCTTTATCCAACACCGCCCCAGATACTCCTAGAAAATCCTACATGTGCCAAATGATTCAGGTTCAGTCAGTGTGAAGGACTGTGAGCAGCATTTGTCGCATAATTATTGGTTGTATAATCCTTTAGTTTATAAAACAGCATTAATGCACAAAAACAATACAAAATGCACCAATACTTAAATTCTGGCTGATAAAAAAAAAATCTTTCAGTAATCACAGCCAATAATCAATGAATGGTGCATATTGAAATAAATATATTTATAAATGCAAAATTGAATAAACACTGAAAATAAACATTGAATATAAATTTTTTAGATGCTAAAATTGAATTAATGCATTGCAACCTTAATATGAAAAAAGTCAATTCAATATTATTTTTATATTTGATAAAGATTAAATGTAATTTTAAATGATTAATCTTATCTAAATATGAAAGTGGGAGAAATCAGTATGCATGATTGATTAAATATTGGAAATATATATTTAACATATAGACTGATAACAATACATTTTAAAAACAATCTTTCGTGTTAACTGATAACTGTTACGTGTTCTGTCTGTTTAGTTTTGTATTCCCATGCCTTTCTGTTTTAGTTTCATTTCTCATGTATGCCCTTATTTGGTAGTTCCTGTCCCTGATCAGTTCATTATGTTCATTTGTGTCCAGCCATGTTCCCCATGCGTTTTGAGTTGTCTTATTATGTTTCAGTATTAAACATAATAAGATGCTGACTCATCCCCGCACAACGAGAGCGTCCAGTATCGGCCCCCCATAAACGCCCATCAAAAACAGTTCAGCAAAACCTGATCCAGTTCCCTACAGATCCCCATCCGCCATTCTCAAGTTCTATCCCTGAGTCACGGCCTGGAGAACCGTTCCAGTTCCTCGCGGATTCCAGTCCGTTGTCTTCCTACCCAGTTCTTGAGCTATGGCAAGGAGAGCCGTTCCAGTTCCCCGTGGATTCCAGTCCGCTGGTTCCAAGTCCTGCTCCAGGGTTTCAGCCAGAAGAGCCGTTCCAGTTCCCCACGGATTCTTCCACAGTTTCCAAGTTCTGCTCCGGAATTAAGGCCAGGAGAAGTGTCCCAGTCCATCTCTGAGTTTGCGCTACAAGAGCACCCCCTTGAGTTTGTGCTGCAAGAGCGCACCCTCCAGTGCCTGCGCATCCCAAGCGCCCTCCTGATCCTGCACTTCCCGAGGCGCCCTCCAGAGCTCGCACTGCAGGAACCTGCCTCTCCTAACTGCCCACCAGATGCCGCCACACCTGAGCATCCACACGAACCATGGCACATGAGGACGGTGAACCTCCCCAAGAAAATCTGGGGGAGGGGGCAGTATAGCCATAGTCGTGGAAAGGGTGGGTGGGGGAGTTTGGACTTGGACCCCTGTAGCTCCTAAGGCCCCAGACCTGCCATGAAGGCAACTAGTGACTCTGCCCCTTCCGGCCTCCAGGAACATATATTTCTGTTGAGGTATTATTTATGGCGCAAGTTTGTGCCTTTTCAGGAGGGGGCGTGATGTTGCGTGTTCTGTCTGTTTAGTTTAGTTTTCCTAAGCCTTCCTGTTTTAGTTTCATTTCTCATGTATGCTCTTATTTGGCAGTTCATTATGTTCATTTGTGTGAAGCCGTGTTCCCCATGTGTTTTGAGTTGTCTTATTAGGTTTCAGTATTTAACTACCCTGTGTTTCTAGTCTCCCTTGTCAGTCATTATTATTGTCTACATGTTCTTGTATTCTACATTGGTTTTGAGTTTAATTATTAAAAAGTTTATGTTCTGATCTACCCCTCAACTCCTGCAATCTATGCTCCAGCAAGAGTGTAACAAAAACTGACAGCAATAACCCATCTTATTGTGGCCAATAGTAAAATGAATGGGCTATATTAACATTTATTATATTACATTAAATGTAAATAAATTAAAAATAAAAACGTGTGATAATCAATGAAAATGTGTTATGTTTTATCCAGTTTTGTAAGTTTAAAGTGCATAGCTAATACCAGGAAATTTAATAAAAGATGAAAAATTACACCAATAATGAAGAGAACATCAACCTAGAAAACTGTCCCAAAATGTAAACTATAATATACATTATATAATAAAATATTATAAACATTAATAACAAACCAACAAAACAAGCATCCAGCTGCTTTTACAATGAAAGTTTTGCTCCATAGGCATTTAAATGGTGTAATATGATGTGGTTTAAAATTGTCCTTGCTCTCTGGATTGTTACAAGTTGTTAGTGCATACATAAAATCCCTAAAGTTGAAAAGACTAAAGTCTCAAAACCAAAGAAAAATCCTTATTAAAATTATGACTTGTCCACCCCTAAAATGGCTTGTGTTTCATAACACTGCACAAAAAGAAGGTGGAGCTATTATTCTCTCTGTGTTGTTCCCTGCTCTGGACACGCTGTGTATGGGAAAGTGAAACTACTTTCTTTTTGCTTCCAAAACACAACTAGAAATCAGTGGTTAAAAATGTATTTACAACACTGTTCCAAAACAGTTCAACACAAATATCCAGATGTGTTCAGTGCATTTACAGAGGACTATTTCCTAAACCTGATCATGAATGCAGATATGGTGTTACGTTTACGAGGCACAATGCAAAGGGACACGTATAAAGACAGTACAATCATAGGACGCAGCATCATGTTAGGAAAGGGAGAGTAACATTTCAGCCAATTGCTTGAGGTATTCGGCCAATCACATTGCACTGGAAAGTTGGCCAATCAGAGCACACATCGCTTTTTTAGAATAATAACCTTTGTACTAATAAACCTTGGAAGGCGGGGCTTAGAGGAGAAATAATAATGTACAGTATGTCGAAAATAATGTGTTTTTGAAGCTTAAAATACATAAACACATTGAATTAAACCAAATACACAAAATAATGTTTTTTTAGCAACATCATATGACCCCTTTAAAAGACCATTGTTTGTACTACATCACTCCAACCAAAATGTAAAAAAAAAAGAAAAAAAAAGTCTAAACGATTTTCTGTGATAATCGCATTATGCCACAAATGCGGGGCTTGCATCGAGTTAGAAACAGTCATCAGATCTCAAGTGAAGCAAATGATCCAATTCAAAATTTTTCCAAATCTGATGAAGAAACAAACTCATATACTTTTTTGGTTGAATTGTTCCTTTAAATTTACTTATATACTTCGGTACTCTTAAGCAAGGCCTTCTAACAGTATTCTATCTTAATATTTGTTCAATACAAGGAGGTACTCACGGCTGGCAGAGCTTGACCAGGTCATGGTCGGTGGTGGTTGGTGGTAAACCTCGAATGTAGAGGTTTGTTTTACTAAGCTGCTCCCAGCCGGCTGTGCTGCTGCTGCTGCTGTGATTGGTGCTGCTGTTGGTTCCGGGACTGGGCGGAGCCATTGGGTGGGAGGCGGGGCCAACAGGAGGCTGGAGGGAAGAATAAAAAACAAACTGCGTTCAGAGTGGACCAAGGTCAAAGCAAACAGAGAAGCAAAGAGTAAACGGTGGTAAAAGTAGCCATAAGTATACTGGACAGAAAAAAAGTCTAGTAATCCAGAAAGCAGATGACTCTTCACCAACAGTGGGTTATTCCATCAAGAGTAATTTTACATCACAGTATATTAAATACAGTATATACTGGTGCTGGTCATACAATTAGAATATCTTTAAAAAGTTTATTTATTTCACTATTTATTTCATTCAAGAAGTGAAACTTCCACACAGACTGATATATTTCAAGTGTTTATTTCTTTTAATTTCGATGACTATTACTGACAACTCATGAAAACCCCAAATTCAGTAGCTCAGAAAATTAGAATATTGTGAAAAGGTTCAGTATTGAAGACACCTGGTGCCACACTCACCAGCTACTGAGCTAATTAACTCAAAACACCTGCAAAGGCCTTTCAATGGTCTCTCAGTCGAGTTCTGTAGGCCACACAATCATGGGGAAGACTGCTGATTTGACAGTTGTCCGAAAGACGATCATTGACACCTTGCACAAGGAGGGCAAGACACAAAAGGTCATTGCAAAAGAGTATGGCTGTTCACAGAGCCCTGTGTCCAAGCACATTAAAAGAGAAGTGAAGGGAAGGAAAAGATGTGGTATAAAAAAAGTGTACAAGCAATAGGGATAACCACACCCTGGAGAGATTTGTGAAACAAAACCCATTTAAAAATGTGGGGGAGATTCACAAAGAGTGGACTGCAGCTGGAGTCAGTGCTTCAAGAACCACTACGCACAGACGTATGCAAGACATGGGTTTCAGCTGTCCCATTCCTTGTGTCAAGCCACTCTTGAACAACACAGCGTCAAAAGCGTCTCATCTGGGCTAAAGACAAAAAGGACTGGACTGCTCTGGAGTGGTCCAAAGTTATGTTCTCTGGAGGAAGAGAGGAGAGGCACAGAATCCACGTTCCTTGGATCCAGTGTAAAGTTTGTATACCAGGATGTTTTAGAGCACTTCATGCTTCCTGCTGCTGACCAACTTTATGGAGATTTCATCTTCCAACAGAACTTGACACCTGCACATAGTGTCAAAGCTACCAGTACCTGGTTTAAGGAATGTTCTTAATTGGCTAGCAAACTCGCCTGACCTTGACCCCATAGAAAATCTATGGGGTCAATAGATAGGGTCAGAAGAGGAAGATGCGATATGCCAGACCCAACAATTTAGAAGGCAACTATCAGAGCAACCTGGGCTCTCATAACACCTGAGCAATGCCACAGACTGATCGACTCCATGCCATGCCACATTGTTGCAGTAATTCAGGCAAAAGGAGCCCAAACTAAGTATAGAGTGCTGTACATGCTCATACTTTTCATGCTCATATTTTTCATGTTCATAATTTTCAGTTGGCCAAGATTTCTAAAAATCCTTTTTGTATTGGTCTTAAGAAATATCCTAATTTTCTGAAAATACTGAATTTGGGGTTTTCATTAGTTGTTAGAATCGTCAAAATTAAAAGAAATTAAGACTTGGAATATATCAGTTTGTGTGGAATGAATGAATACATTATACAAGTGTCACTTCTTGAATGGAATTAGTGAAATAAATAAATTTTTTGAAGATTTTCTAATTATATGACCAGCACCTGTATATAGTACATATCACAGTATGTATTTTGCTTAAAATGTCTCAGTTCAATAAATATTTCCTTCAATTTTCAACAGATCAGAATATAAATCACAATGTACACTATATGTTTTCAAATTCAATGAAAAACATTTTAATAAATATTTTCCCAAATATGATGAGAAGAATAGCTGAAATGCATAACATTTTGATGTTAATTTTTTTTTTGAAATCCAATTGAAAATATGCCTAATTTTCAATAAATATTTCCCAAACTTTTGCAGAAAACCCAATGCAAAATAACTAAATAACTATAAAACAGCTGACAAATGTATGCCTTTTCAAATGTGATCTTTCATGCAGTGTGTCATGTAGCTGTATGTGAACATAAACTATCTGCAAAGTTGTGAAGCCGACAGTGCACGATAAATGAAGTTTTTGTCTATTAAAAAAAAAAAAAATAGTTGTGTTTGCGTCAATTTACTGACGACTGCTTTTCCAATCTTGGGGAGTACAACGCAGGATTCACCAAACACTTGGTCTTAAAATATGGATCAGTGCCCAGTTTATTTGGACTGGCTTGCTCCTCTGAACTTCTACCTGTAAGTATGATTAATAATTGATGATTGTATTTTCAAGCGATGGTTCAAAATACGTATTTGTGTAACCACGCACATGTCTTGGTAACCAGCTAACTTATGTTTCTGTAGTTCTGTTGTTCAGCTGTGGGTCTAATGTAGTCTAAAAATTTTGATTGATGCAGCTTGACTGTCTGTCTGTCTCATTAGTTCAAGTTATGATAAACGATGGCTTAACAAAGTGTTATGCATTATACAGTGTTGAAGTTCACAATGTAGAGGTGTGCCCGATTCTCTTACAAAAGCAAATTGCAAGCACTTTCCACGGTAGTCCATGTTAACTAGTTGACGTATTCTCTCTGAATGCATCTCTAGTAATGTCAGAAAGACGGCGGTAGACCAATCATAAAGGACTCTGGCCAATCACAGCAGTGAGGGCTCACGGAAAGAAAGGGTTTAGACAGAGTGATTCTTCAAACTGAAAAAAGAATTGGGGTAAAATTAAATCTATTTTTGGAGAAAACTAAAGTGTTGTTTGTCCTTGCATGCTGTTTTAAGAGACTAATAAAACAATATTAGCAACCTTTAAAATTACATAATAGGGGCACTTTAAAATAATTTAGTAAAGATATATAAATCACAATATATATTTGTTAAATATAAACTGAACTAAATTAACTTATTTTTGCCTTAAATATGTTTCCTAAATGTTTAACAGAATAAAACACAAAATAATTTGTATAATAGCTGAAATGTGTAGATATTTTTCCTATTTAAAACTTGACTCTTCTGTAGTTAAACTGTGCACTAAGTCCGATGGAAAATGAAACGTTGCGGTTTTCTAGGCTGATATGACTAGGAACTATACTCCCATTTCGGCGTAATAATCAAGGAACTTTTCTGCCTACCAGCAAATACCTGACGCAGCAAGCGCAACAATATCATATATTTTTAAACATTTTCCCAAATTTTTACAAATCACAATATTATGTATTTTGTCTGAAATTCAATGAAAAATGTGCCTCAGTCTAACAAATATTTATCAAATTATATACAGATCACAATATAAAAAAACAACATACATTTGTTCTTTAATTCAGTCTTGAATCCCAGTTGCATAACAAGAGACACATCTACATTTGTTAGTGAAGATTCTGGTGACACACCTTGTGAAACTGGGATTGTCTCAGGTAAACTGGGACATCTGGTCACCCTATTATGAGATAAGATTATGAGTTATCAGATGAACTGTCAAAAGCCGCCCAAAAATGTTTCATGCGGCAGTGTTCATTATAATAAGGAAGGAAGTATAACATTTAACATTAATACGCCACCCTTAAATTAAATTGTCATTATTTGCTCAGGTATGATCTCATGGCACTCTAAAACTGCTGTTTTTTAAATGTTATTTAAACCTTTCAACTACACCTTGAGCTACTTTGATGATGCTTTCAATTATAATTGCAAGTGTAATACTTGAAGCTCAGTGTAGAAATGTAAAACGACCCTAACAAAGAGCAACTCTAAAACTAATCTGTAAAAACAAACACCAAACATCAGTTTATCTGAGCCCTTGTGCAAAAAATAGATTAATGCGAGTAAAACAGGAAAACAGAGTGGTAGCTTTGATAAATCTGGACCTAAAGGAAGTGTTTACAGAAGTGTTGGGAATTTATAGCCTCCTCACAACAGGATTCAATTTTGATTCATGATTCATGAATCATGATCTGAATCCAAAACAGTTCTTGAAACATTTCAAAGTTTCAGTAACAGTGCATGCATGTAAATTTTTGGCAAGTGAAGATATATCCTTTGCCCAAATTTTGTAAAGACTGCAAAACATGTTAAACATGACCTATGCCTGTTCTGACCCAACGACAGAGAGTATGTTCTGATTTGCATATGCTTTTCAATAACCATAATTATTAATAATTATTAGGGATGCACCAATAATCATCAGCCGATATGTAATGAGTGTTTTGTAATCTGTGGTAAATGCCATCAGGTGCGAAATTTCACATTGAGCCGTATATACTACACACAGTTTTACAGTTTTGGAATTCATTCAGCTGATCTCAAATTCTGGCGATGGCACTCTTAGCATAGTTTAGCACTGAATCTAATTAGACTAGAAGTATCTTGTTTAAAAATGACCAAAGAGTTTAGATATTTTTCCTATTTAAAACTTGACTCTTCTGTAGGTAAATTGTGCACTAAGTCCGAAGGAAAATGAAATGTTGCTGTTTTCTAGGCTGATATGACTAGGAACTATACTCTCATTCCAGCTTAATAATCAAGGAACTTTTCTGCCTACCAGCAAATACCTGCCACAGCAGGCGCAACAATATTATATATTTTTAAACATTTTCCGAAATTTTGAACAAATCACAACATTATGTATTTGTCTGAAATTCAATGAAAAATGTGCCTCAGTCTAACAAATATTTATCAAACAGGGCTGGCAAAATTTCAAAATCCCTGGTAGCCCTTCGGGCAGGCAACTCCTCAGTTTTTGGTAGCCCAAAATAAATTTAAGTAGCCAGAAAAAGAAAGAGATTATTTTTAATGCATAATATTGTAACAAAAAAAAAAGGTTAAAACACAAATTACAACAACTGTATAAAATAGTCAAATTACAACCATAAACTCAAATATTTGGTTCTAACTGAACAGAAATGTCTATGCACTTGTAAGAACCATGTAGAACATGAATCAGTCTGTGTCAGACTCTGAATCTGAAATTTCAACTGATGTCACGGATGAGAAAATGCCACTCGACGTTGAGGGCATAGCATCTCCTTTTTGCCTCATAGTCTGACTTTTCAGAATTTTGTGGTAGTCTGCTTTTCTTCCGTCCCTTCCTCACCCTGACCTGTCTTATTTAGCTCAGCAGAACTAAAATACCTGTGTAAATCCATGTGCCGCTAATTTTATCAGCATGTGCTGGTTAGGTTTGTTTTGATGCTGGGATGCTGGTTTAAGCTGGTCCTTTGCTGGTTTGATTTTTCTATTGATTCCCAATAGAATCAATAACAACAGCTAAATCGTTTTAGAGTAGTTTATTTTCTTGATAACAAGCAAAATATGTTTGCTGCATAAGGTAGTAGAATTTAACAACGAAAAATGCTACCTGTCAAATTATGTTTTATTAATGTCTACACATACTCCAACCCTAAACCTACCCTTACAGTAATGCAAATATACTAATTATGAGTTATATTCGTGGTTTTGACAGTTGCAGTTGCTTAATAAAAGCAGGCTTTCCACACAAAAAAAGTGCATGTGTCATTAGTATGAGAAAAAAAAATTATTTTAACTGTGTCGGGCTGTGATCGGGCTCGGACATAAATATCTTAATGCCTGTCAGACGCGGACCGGGCTCAGACAGAAAAACGCGAAGACGCATTAAATATTGTTTGTTCAGGGTGAGAAAAAAGAATGCCATATTGGTGTGCGCAGTAAGCCCTGGTAGGAAAATCTGACGGGTAGGATAAGATGTCAGGGCACATATGACACTAACCAGACAGATAAACAAACACATCAGACTAGTTAACTTCGGTCCAGGCGCGTGAGCCCAATGACACCGTCCATACATAGTTTGCGTGATCACAGTGAAACAACAAGCGCAAATTCAAATTTCAATCCTTTTGACAGTGGCTCCCCGATGCCTGAAAATTACATAATCACACAAATATATTTGTGAAAGAATGCAAAAGCATTTAAACATATTTTTCTTCCCTATGATAGCCCGACAGGCAGGGCCGAGATGAATTTTGGTAGCCCGACTGGAAGACACAATAGCCCCGGGACGTCAGGCTAGCGATTTTGCGAGCCCTGTCAAATTATATACAGATCACATCAGGAGCGAGATTTCACATTGAGCCGTATATACTACACACAGCCGTTGTTCACTGACAAGCAAAATCATGTTCATTATATATTAATAATGATAATAATTATGCAAAGCACCCTTTCGGTTTCAGGTTTTGTCTGTATGAAAACGTCAATTTTGGTTCCAGTATAAAATTCATTTCAATGCATCATTACAAATAAGTGTTGCTTTTACAAATTCTACAACCTTTACAAAACAACACCAAACATAAGCTTTATCCCAGAACTTATACAGAAAACAGAAGAAAAAAAGCAAAACAGGAAAGCAATTTGATCATTTTTATGCCCCTCACAGCTGGATTTAACCGAAACCATTCTTCTCATACATTTCAAATTTTCAGCAACAGTGCATGCATACAAATCTTTGACAAGTTAATATATCTCATGTACAGATTTTGTAAGGATTGCAAAACATGTCAAAATATAAAATATGTTGTGACCCACCAACAGAGTATGTTTCGTTTTGAATATGCTTTTCAATAAGCATAATTATTAATAATATTTTTTTATAATAACAACCTATCCGTTACGTTTTTGGCTAAATGAATATGCCAAATTCGGTTAAATTTCGATGCATCATTACAAATAAGTGTCGCTTTTACAAATTCTACAAACTTTTAAAAAATGTGCAAAAAACATACACCAAATATAAGCTTTATCTGAGAACCTACTGTATACAGAAAACAGAAGAATGAAAGCAAAACAAGAAAGCAATTTGATAATTTTTAGGTCCCTCACAGCTGGATTTGATTTTAAACTGAAAGCATTCAAAAGGCATTTAAACTTTTTAGCAACAGTGCATGCATACAAATCGTTGGGAAGTTAATATATCTCATGCACATAT
This sequence comes from Enteromius radiatus, assembly GCA_032357445.1. Taxonomy (NCBI): domain Eukaryota; kingdom Metazoa; phylum Chordata; class Actinopteri; order Cypriniformes; family Cyprinidae; genus Enteromius; species Enteromius radiatus. Next base: position 13,204 of record JAUCMS010039454.1, read on the forward strand.
TTTGTAAAAATTGCAAAAAATGTCAAATATAAAACAGAGCTATGTCTGTTCTGCCCCACCAATACAACGGTTTTAAATAACCACAAATAATGATTATTTTTAAGGCTCAAACAAGAATCATTTAAGGAGAGATGAATCAACGAATCGATTGTCCGGATCTGTTTCCTGAAGCTCCTCAGCTCTAAAGCTACACTGCTCATGTTTTTCAGTGCGATGATGAGTATCTGGCAGTGCTGTGATCCATATCTGCAGTGCAGTCTCTTCTTCAGAAAGCAGTTGTCAGCATAAAGTGGGTCCACAGGGGTTGGAAGCTCTGACCTAGGAGCACGGCTGACAGAGAGGACGCTTCAAGAATCTAAAGGAAGCGAATGCGGCATGAGAGGCAGAGGGGTAAGCACTGAACATTTCTACATGCTGAACCCTTTTGTTAAGGCTCTGTTATTAGATGGGCCTGATACACAACAAATCTAAAGCCATTCGGTTTTTCGCAATGTAGGTGAATCCTGCTTGTTTTATAGAATTGAACTTACAGTATATGGCTCAGCAACTTCAAGAAGATCAATCATTGCTGTAAAAACTCATCATAACTTGCATGCACAAAGAGCCTAACTGCATTTTATGTCATTTTGGCATGGGTTGAATCTGCAATATCCAAAATGTCTGCTACACTACACCGTTTGATCTAGAGATTTCACAAGAAAGTTCCTTTTCTCACAAGAAAAATAAATCCCAAGGACCCATGCATTATTAAATGAAAATATTTTAAGTATTTCACATTACAGGTAACTATTTTCTCTTCTTTAAACATCAATGTTAGATATACCTCTGATGCAACTTACTTTTTAAAAAAATTTACTTTTTTTTAATATGATATTCAAATGCTGTGAATATCGCAGGATCCTCACATTGTCACATGTCCCACGGACTTGTCACCTTTCCATCCACAAGAACCAAACCACAACTCTATGAACAACTGATAAAATGAACCATAATAAAAACCATTTCCTGAAGGGATGACCACCAGAAAAAGCCTAAAATCATCTACTTGAGTCTTTCTCTCCAGTCCGGACAAAAATTTAAACTCAATCAGAAGTAACTGCAACAAAACTGATGCAATACAAAAATATTTTTTTTGATGTGTGATATAATAATGCACGGCTGTTGTGAACGTACAACTCTGATTTGAAATTAAGTCTACAGAAGTCTATAAGTACTGCAGTCAAGCTGCAAATCCTTTGGAAATAGCTTTTATGCATAAGCAAAATTTTTGTTGATTATTAAATGTTATTTTAAGAAAATTCTGTGAGTGATATTTTTCCACTAAAATCTTTGATTGCAGCAAAAGCCATATTTTGCATTTTTCTGCTTCACATGGATGCAATAAAGAGATTATTTAATCAATTTGTTTAGATTTTATGTATCTAGAAAAAAAGACGTTTATACAGACCCTATAGACTTTACCATTACAACTTTAAGAAAACAATTTAAGTGAGCTAACTACACAAACAGGATGATGACATATACTTTCACATTTTTGGTTCTCATGGATGCAGTGAAGATATTTTTAGTCATAATAGTGTTGAAAGTGTTGTGGTCGTTGTCAGGTATGTTTGTACACATGCAAAATCCAATGGAAGAAGTAAAATAAAACCCTACTGCACAAAATACTCAAAAATGAAACACTGACAAACTGTTGGACAGTGGAAATGGGAAGTTTCGACTGATTTCTCACAGATAGATATTTTTGGTCATAATAGTAGTGGAAATCACACATATTTTATCATGCAAAATCCAGCATTTGCTCTTAGCAAAAGGGAAGGAATATGAAAAAAAAACAAAACAAATGTCAGCACAAAATACATAAGCCCTATCAGATATGAAAAAGTCTGATTAATCATTGTACAGTAACAACTGAAAGTTTGGATTCATTTCTCATGGATGAATTTTTTTTTGGTCATAGCAGCAGTAAAAAAACAATACTCAAGTCTGATAAATTGTCTAATGACTATTTTAAAAGGGATTTCTCAAATGGAAACACCCAAGCTCCACCGATACAAGCATCAAGTAAATGCCACACTGATCCATACCAAACTTGATGTCTAATCAGAACAGCTTAAACCCAAAATGCGAGGCCAAAGGCATTAAAAACCGGATCTGTTGAGGTCAATGCTTTGCTGGTTTCATTCTCCACACTATAAAAGAGTTCTTGTGTGCTAAGGACATCACTTCCGTCCTGTTTGTATGGACACAGATGTTCTGGTCTTCCTGCTCAAGTGCTCTAGCAGTTTAACTGTGATTATCCTGCTCACTCTTTTGTGGAAGTACCAAGGAGAAGGAAGCATTTGGAATCTCTGGTATGCAGCAGTGACACAGTTCACTGGACGAGACCCAGAGAGAGGAAAACTGTCCTCTAGTGCTCCCATCCTATCTTTTACACAACTTCTGAGCTACCATAAAACTAACAGAAAGTTCATTGTGAAAATACATTCCATTTGTTTAATATGGTAGTGCACATGATATTATTTCACATTACATGGTCTCAGCAAGGATCTAATCTGAATGCATAACCTTGTTCTGAGTGGTGTTGGATTTACTTTGAAAGAGTTTTCACTCAGAAATTGCTTGTAAATAATAACAAAAATGGCATATAACACATTGAATTAATTGAAATTAGAATGACTGAGATAGTATATTTATAGTTCCAATAATCTTTGGAAACTTAAATATTATATATATATATATATATATATATATATATATATAATTTATTCATTTATTTTTTTATAGTCATCAATGTTCCCACTTCTGTCTTTATTTGCAGTCTTAATTAATAAATTTGCAATAGAGCCAATATTTG